>JAAAYG020005736.1:0-27552 GCA_009936455.2 Tomocerus minor
ATTTAGTGTAAATGAGCTACTGCATTTAAAGTGTATTAGTTTACTTGTAGTCCAAAGTAAAAAACTACTATTTTTTTACGTAGGGAGAGCTTTTGCTTGATCTGGTATAATATTTTACTTTATTTAGTATAGATATTTTTTACTGTGCGTGTATTTTGCCCAACTATGCTAATCGCGTGCATCGAAAATCAAGATTTAGTGGGAAAATTGTTTTGGCGGACCATATTTCTTGTGTGCATTTTTAAATGGAGTGGAAAAAGGAAAATTGAAGCTCGTTATAATATTATTTGATGTTGCTCAATTATTTTTAGTGAGTGTGCTGTTGAAGACGCAGCAGGCCATAATGGATTTTTTGGAAGAGGGAACAACGACTAGTATTTGACAAGATTTATTTGCATCTGACATCTGAAGTCCTTGCAGGAGTTGTTGCTAATTTTCAACTGAATGCTCTCTGTAAAAGTGTTTTGGAGAAAACAATTGTGCTGAAGTTGAAACTGTAAAAAAGTTTGTTGGTATGTTGCGAATATAATTGCTTAATTGTACTGCTTTTTCATTGGAAGAATGTAGCAGCGGGTTAGAGAAGTGCTCTACTACGGGAAATCAGTTCAAGTGTTCTTTTCAGTTCCATTTTGACATGTCACATTTCAACTCCATTATTTTGTCCCCTTGTCTATCCCCTGTCTCTGCTCTTGTTTTCTACGTCGTGTCGTGTTCTTTTCAAAAACATAAACAATTGAAATGGCGTCCTACCTGCTCTACAATGTACATCTTTCTATTTCTCTACAGTATGTGAAATTTCGTTTAGTTCAGAGTCAGAGCCTTGCAAAACAAGATTTAGTATCAACTATAGAGTTTTGTACACAAAGATAACCCTGTAGATCGTTTCTACAGTGTTGGATAGAAAGGAATTGATATACTTACGACTTGTAATTCCGATTTTTCTTGCTGAGTTAATTGTTATTAATATACCGAATTGATTTTGTTTTTTTAAAGTTTTTTTCTAGCTAAAAGGAAATTAATTGAAAGGTGGATTTTCTACAAAAGATGTTAAAAAAATGTTGGTGGGAAAAGAGGAAAGGCCATGTATTTGGTGAAAGTCTTATGTGATGGTATATATGATGAGCCCTGTACGGAGGAATGCTGGAAGTTGAGACGACTTCAGTTTCTTCAATCCTAAGGTGGTATGATGTCATTGTGAAGTAAACTGAAGAGAAATCTAAGAGAAGACATTTCATTTGGAAAAGCGATGTGATTGAGACAGAGAGGGAGAGAAAGTGGAAGGAGGTGGGGAAAGAAATAGGGAAGTTAACCAAGGAAAGGAAAGCAAGCAAACAGGTTGCTTTCATTTTATTGTACTGCTCTTGTTGTTCTATAGAGGAATATTATGTAGTTGTTGAGGACGTAGCATTTATAAGTTCTGGCGGAGGACATGCCGTATGTTGTTGAGGTGTAGCATTAAACCTTTAAGAATCCGTAGTACGTGAGATGCGGAGAATAGAATTGAGCAGGTCCCTGCCTTCTCTACCTTCAGAGTGAGTTTACTTGGTCTTTTCTTGCAGGGAATTTCCCCGATTTGTCTATTTCTGTCTGGAAGAGCTGAGCTCGTTGCTTGGTTTTCGTTGAAAATCCTTGCGTTGTTTTATCCTCGGTTTGTCTGCAGGGCTAAGGCTTCGTCAAATAAACACGAATCAAAAGGAAAGCATATAAATGCTTAGAACTCGTGCAAAAGACGGCTAAAGTTGTCGGCGTGGACGGACGCAGCAAGAGACACATGATGAAAACCGTCCAAAAGATTTTGAACAGGTAAAGAAAAGTAGAGCAGGTACTTATATATTTACGATTCTAATGTGATGTTCTGTAGCAATGGCTTTTCAGTAAAAATCTAAGCTAAATCTCAGCTGGAGGCAAAGGGGAAGGTGAAAATACTCAAGCATCCGCCTAAATACATTAGTTAGTCCTCTGACGAAAGGGCACGTTCTTTTTTCCCTTCTTTAAATTTTATCTCTATCTTCTCGGTCTTCACCAGTCGACAAAAAAATTCTCCCTCTTTAAGGAGTACTGGGAACTTAGAGATGGTAGATTATATTGTGCGATAAAGTTGGTGTGAAAGCAAATAACAACGTAAGCCTACTTCACAACACGCACTAAAGGAGAGTAGAGTTGAACATAGTATAGCCGTTGTTCATGAACTTTCCATTTCAATGTCTGCTACTGTCATCGCTGGTTTTTCAGGTGTAAAAAATCGCAAAATTAATCCCGATTCCGAGATGTTAAAAAAACTTTCAAAGAGTTGCAAAAAATATTGCAAAAAAGTAGAGAAAAACCTTGAGGATATCTTGAGCTGAGGATCACAACTAAGTGTCCCGGAAAAACAGAAATACATTTTTCCAATGTATTACCCCTACTCCCCAATGTTTCTAATACAAAGTTGTAATTTTGAAAATGTTGGTTCATGGTGCCCTCGAAAAATATGGGGCGATTTCAAAGTGCATCTCATTTCTCTTTTCTAAGCTGTTTTGCTTAAACCAGGATTTTTCAAAGTTACAACCCCTCCTTAATAAGATTTCCGCTATGCATTTTAGTTTTCCCTGTAGATGTGCTTTTGTTTTTTATTTCAGTGCAGACCTTCATCCTCTTCCAAATTCATTTCTTAGTCTTGACTTCGCTCTCCACGTTTTTCCGTCGTGACTACTTTCACTTTTTACTGTAATTATTTCTTGAGCCAGAAAATCTTAATGCAGTCTAACGCATATAGGTATATATATTATCCTCAGTTCAAGATGCACTCCCATTTTCTAAATTCCCAAATCATAAAAGCACGGAAAATCATTGTTCATTTGTCCTTCTTAATGCTTTTCAGCGAGACATATAATTCATTGTGTAAAAGTTGAATTGTCAGTTTTGTGAACTGCCGTGAAAATCTTCTAAAAATGAAATGTGATGGAGATAAGCCAGAATATAATATCAGCATGGCGCATTCTATAATGTTCAAAAAGTCTGCATGATTTCAAAATCGTGTTCCTATTCTCCAGACGTCTATTTCCTATTTCTATACAGAGCTGTGCAATATTCAGTCTTAAAATTGCAAAATCATCGGATAGGACATGATTCACCTGTGAGACATGTGCCAGGGACATAAATTGCAATTGGAGAAAGTTAGGAGTGTGCACTATGCGGAGCAGAAGGGCTTTTAATCACAAATCCAAGGATCTGTCAGGTAGGAAGAATGAGCTTGAGTGTTTCTAAGGATTCATTTCAGTTTCCCTTTGAGACTTTGTCGATCTTTAATTAATAGAGGAGATTTGACAGGAAATTACTTTTTGATCTAATTAACTATATCTACGTCATAAGAAACTAAAATCTCGACTCACGCTAGGCGGCTTCTATCTTCAGCCCAACTTACGAGAACTATAGATCCTTTTCTACTCTTTAGCCATTACTCATAAACAGTCAGAAAGATATCTTACTCAAGCACAATCAGCGTCTTGTGTAAGCATCTGCTACTACTACGGAATCTTTTCAGATAAACGAGATCATACCTTTGAGTTCTATTAGTAGTGAAGCCACATTACTACACACTACCAGCAAATATTCTTTGTGTTGTTAGTCGAAAGATCTCAGTTTAGTTTGACAGGTATCATTATTAGTAGTACTAAAGTTAATGTGTAATTTTAATGGAATCCCATGCAATTCAATATCAGCAGTAAATCCTTAGTTACATTGCTTTAATGGACGAAACGAGAACTTTCATCCCTTTTATCTGCCCTATTAATGTATTAATACCTACAACATTATTATTGCAAATTCGCCTTAAGAGGTCCTTCACCTATCACTCAAAATTCGAATGGCATTCATTACCGGGTGACCTTAAAATGAAACCCTGTAATTTTTTCATTGTTAGTAAAGCTTATAATATATTAGAACCAACAGAAACAAGATTGTATTTGAATGTCTCTGAATTTGATAGCAATATAATATGTAATTATAAATGAATTTATCTGTCGCAAATAATGTCTAATAACCATTTCTATTTATTATTTTCTGTTTGAAATATTCTTTCCAATTGTAGCAATTATCAAATAATAAGAATAATATCAACATGACTTTTCCATTATAGGCGGAAGGATATTTTTGTGTATTTTACAATAATACTTTTATATTTCTAAGTTTTTCAAAATTTTTTGTTGAAAATATATTTTTGCTTTTGTTGACAGTCATTAACAGATAAAGTATGACATTATAATTCTATGCATATTACAAATATTCGAAAGGAATTGCTTAGGAAGTGTCCGTTTGTTTACTTTTGGGCTTTCCTGGAGAAGTCCCCATGAGTTTGCATATAATTTCAAGCATAACTTCATCTGCTCCACCACCGATCGACAATAATCTAATTAAATTCAAGGAATAGTTTACAAATTGTCTGCATTTTTTTTATTTATAATATGCTTAATGTAATTTTATCCTTTAACGAGTCCATTTAAAGTATCTAACCTTCCATCACGGAACAAACGAGAAATATAGCATTCCCGCACATATCCCATACCTAGAATAATCAGTGAGTGTCAGTGGACAATTTATTCCACATTATATTTGTGGGCATCACCCAGCTTGCTGTTTGTTTTTCATTGCAAATTCATTACTTCAAGGAGAAAAGAACAAGAATATAAGTGAAGATGAAGGATTTTTCATACCTCCCCAAAACTGTAAACATGAGTCTGAAACTTCTCGAACTAATCGCCCCACTTTCAATTTCGCCATTGATGCTAACCTCATAGCGTCTTCTCCGTTCACCGTCATATCTGAATTGAAAATTACCCGAATACTAAATTTTAACTTATTTCGGGGCAAGTATTGATAATTAATTCTATATGTCGATTGTAGATGTTCACTAAACATCCTTTGTAATAGTTTCTCACCCACGGCTTGGTACGTCAAAGCCCTCATAGCCTCAATTTCCGTGCACAATTCAGCCAGTCGAAAATGGACGTACTGATTGTCTAAAACGGATTTTCCGAAAGCTTGTCGTTGCCTCGTATATTCGATGGTGTCTTGAACAGCGTTATCCATGGATTGTAAAAGTCCAAGACAAACTCCCAATCTCTCCTCTTGGAACTAAAAATATGATCCGTGGGGTTTACAAGTAAAAAAGGGAGGATTTAATTGGAACGTGAGTCAGAAGCAATTTTAAAATTGAAACCTGAAGCATTTGGTATAAAAATCCTAGACCTTCTTCTCCGATTACATTCTTAGCAGGCACTCTAACCTACAACAAAAATAATACAATCCTTACAGAGTAGGGGAAAGATTTACGTACTAATGAGTATATCATTATCAACTATTGTCAGGGCTTACATCTTCAAAGAAAATCTGTGCTGTGTCTGAAGAATGCCAGCCCAATTTGTGAATTTTTGTTCTTGTTACGCCCTTAGCATTCATTGGGACACAAATTAGAGATTTGTTTTTGTGAGCTGCTCCATTAGACGTATTCGCAAACAAACACATCCAGTCAGCCTTCATAATGGCAATTTGAGTTTTAAATTAGCGTTGTCTTTTTGTTTTGCTTTGATGATATTTTGGTAAATATTATTACTTTCAAGCCATTAGTGATGAACATCTTACTCCCATTAATAACAAGGTCGTCACTGTTAGGCACTGGTAGTGCTGTCGTCTAAAATGTCAACGCCAAAAAGTCAACATCACATTAAAGAGCTCCTTCGTCTCAAGAATCAAAACAATATTTTTATTGACGTTAACTGCGACGTTAAAGATTATTACCTTGATATTTTTAACGTCTGATCCAGCACTGGCCTCTACGACATATAAACGTATTCTAATGTATAAGGAACGGCTAGGTACTTTGACTTTTGATTTAGAGTTTAAATATTATTCATTAAGAAAACATCCCACCTGTAACTCCAAGGCACGCAACTACATCTCCTGCAATTGAAGGCTCCAAGAATTCACTTTTCAGCTCATCACTGCCAAACCTACGCACGCCCATAGGAAAAAATTTCGCCAGAAATACTAGCACATTTACTCTAGTATTTACTCCTTTTATGATACCAGTGTTTATGGGACAAGTACTAGTATTTTGGTAATAGTTCTAATGCACTAGAAAACACAAGTACAAACCAATTTCAAAAAATTTGAAAAAAAAAATTGTGTAGTTATCGAAGTCGCACCCACAGTTACCTAGCCGTCTCACTACGCCACTTTGCTATTTATGTAATCTGAAGAAACAGGTATTAAAAGGTAAATATATCCTGTATGTGGCAATTACACATCAATTTACTAGTAAATTATCGTCTATTAGTACTTGTTTAAATATTTCTATAGAAACTAGTACGTGTACTAAAATACATTTCAGTACTAGTCCTTTTATATTGGTAGAAACTTGTACAGAAGTATTTCTATATTAGTACATGTATTTACTTGCATTCACTTGTGTTAAAGAACATTTGTACGTTTTTTCTAGTTTTTACTAGTATTAAGATACGTCTTATTCGCTATGGGCGAGCAGAAAATGGAAATCATTGGAAGAAATATATATCTATTAGGGACATATAAAGGAAGGATATTTTATGTATATTCATTGGAAAATCTCCACGCTTGTGTCGTTTGTTTGGCTTCATATACTGGTAATGGTCTATCTGTGAATATTACGCAACTTTTGGCGGATAAAAGGATTTCACACGAAACATGTCTTACTATTAGTTTAATATGGCGAGTAAATAGGGGATTTTAACAAGCACAAATCATGCTGAACAACTTTTGTAATCCCATTCACTAAGCTTGCTAAGCTTTTCCAGGAACATAATTAATTAGATAAATTTCCCGGATTTTATGACCAGCACAAAAGGAGTGTTGAAGTTGAGAGCACGGTAAACCCTAAAGTTCGGGAATACCAAGAAAAAGTATTTATTTATTACATGAGCAAGTAGCAGTGATTAGAGTACCTACTTATGGAAGTGTAATTGTGTAATACCATAATACACTTATTCAATGTTCAAGTCCGGGCTTAGGCACTACAAGAGGGATTTACTATACCCTTCATGTATATACTTAAATACATGTTAGATTGACGAAAAAATTTCATCCGCTAAGTAAATTACGAGCGTGTGATTAGCACGTTGAAGTTTACGGATAAATTCGTCAAGCACAATAATGCCCCCAAATACAACTTGTTCATTTACAACGAAGGAAAAATGTTTTATTGCTCTGTTGCACACTGACTTTCTCCAGGCTGACTTTCACCTGGATGGATTTCCCCAAACTCTAAGCATGCATGTCTATCGAGTACCTTTCGACATTTTTACAGGTTAAAAATGGGATAGTTTTGAAATCCATGGGCAATTACCTGGCCAAAGCAGGAAGACATATCTCCGTATGTCCTGTGATGGCAGCAACAACTCCCCCAGCTCTGATGTTTCCCATTTCTTCTAGATAAGCTGCCTGGTATTTGTAGTCAAGTCCAAGGCCTCCGCTTTCCACTGGAAAACGTATTCCAAGAAGACCGGCCGAACCAAATTTCTTTATTAATTCGTGAGACGGACATTGTTCCATTGCCTCCCATTCCTCTATAAATGGAGTGATCTCCGAATCTATTAACTGAAAAATTGCAGTTTCTTAAAATTCTGTTTTGTGCTAACGGAAGAATCCCTATTTTTACTAATAATATTATTATTCTAACAGATGCCTGGTACTTATTGTTAGAAATGATGGGCATAATCAATTATATTATTATTACCTTCCGAACAGTTCTTTGTATGCTTTTCTGCTCTTCGTTGTAGTAAGATTGTTGTATAGGAGAGGAGTACGTAGAAGAACTATTGGGCGAAATGGAAAAGCGTCGGAAACTAGAATTTATTTGCTTGGCTCGGGAAGGAAAACCTCTGAGAGCACTTCCTGATGTTGCAGCAGTTCCTTTTACCAATAACATTGTTCCAAATCCAAACACTAAGAATAATATATAAGTAAGTTGGACATAAATACCTAGAGAGACCTACTAAAGCACTACTAACTCCGAGCACTGGATGTTTTAATTACTTGCAAATAAAACCTGTTGATCACCACTACACCCACCTTGTATATAGACTATAGACATTCACAAATAACTCTACCTCTATAATATTAGGTACTCCACCTCGGCGACGCAAGTTTTGTGTACAGAATCATTGAAAGAAACAAAATTAGCAGAGTAAAGTTAATTAAAATCCTTCTCAATGTCTGTAATTGAAACTTGAGCAAATATTTGCCAAACTGACTAACACACTAATAACGTACGCACATCTTTCCAAAAGCCCTTCTTTACCTAAAGCTCGATGCACTGCAATTCTGTTTACAAACATAATGCTTGAATGATTGTTCGTATTCTTACCCTGCTTTTACATACAGTCTGTTCATACAGTCTGTCTAGTAACTATAATACACCAAAGCAAGCGAAAAAACACTAACAAGTGTTTTGAGAGTCAGCGCTATGTGTCCATTAATGTTATGATGTGGTTCTTTTCAATTCTTTAATGCCCAATTACTCTTTTGTCAAGAATTTTCGTATTATTTAACTTCGCTTTATCATTAAATTTGTCTAAATAAAATTGAGTTTTTATTGATGTTTTGCATTGTGAGTACACACACAAGTCATAGAATAGGAATTTATTTTTCATTCATTCCAAAACCAATCAATGTCAAACATAAAGTTTTTTTTTACTAATATTTCAGGTTAAAGAGTTCCAGATAACGAGAGTTACCTCATATTATTATAATAATTTGAATTACATAAACATGTGATAAATAACAGGATTTGATGGCAGAATAAATATTTGTTCCAAAATCGAATAATTAAGTAAACTAAATAATTTCAATCAAAAATATAAGAAACGTAATTCTAATAGCATAGTTGATGAAGTCGTTTGGGACTTGAGCGTAATTATAGCTACTATATAGTCTCTACTAAGTCCATTACGGTTTCTTGGCCTTCTTAAATGATGGAGAGATATTCATTAGCTTGCATATAATCTCTAACATGATTTCATCGGTACCAGCAAAAATGGAAAGGATTCTTGAATCGCGGTAATTACGGGAAATCAAACATTCTTTCGTGTAGCCCATACCACCTTTACAAATAAAATCAAAAGTTTTAACTACATGTCTACATTGTTTAAGTAGTAATTTCCAAGATGAACTGTGTGACTTACCCCAGAATTGCAAACAAGTGTCACTTAATTCACGAGCAAGTCGTCCAGCTTTAAGTTTGCACATGGAAGCTAATCTAGTTACATCTTCTCCTTCGGACATCATATCTGTAATAGAAACACGAGTGAAAACGTGGCTGGAATCATCGTAGAAATCAGGGAAATAAATACAGACAGAGGTAAATGTTTATATCAAAGATATCAAAAATTTGAATTTACCAACAGCCTTGTACGTAAGAGCTCTCAAAGCTTCTACTTCCTATAAAAACAGAAAAAATGTTCGGGAATGTAAGACTGCTAATTTGATATGTTGAAAATATTGTTTGTTTTGAAATATTTTACCGTAGCCAGCTCGCCTAGACGGAAATGAACCACTTGGTTATCCAAAACAGATTTCCCGAAAGCTTGTCTCTGTCGTGTGTACTCAATGGTAGCGGCAATAGCTTTATCGAAGCTTCTCAATACAGCCAGTACTCCTCCTAATCTCTCTCCTTGGAACTGAAAGTTCAAAGAAAAAGGAAAATCAAAGGAAATTGCTCTTTTATGCTTTAAACAAAACTCAAAGACTAAGGGATGAATGGGCTCCTATGAACGGAAAATGAGCAAACATAATAATATACTCTTTAGAGCACTAAAAACAGATTCTCCGTCAACCAACTTTGTTTTCTCTAAAGGAAGTTTAATTTTCCGCTCCCTTCATTTTAATTTCATTTCTAGGTGTCTTACATTGTCTTAAATTAAATTAAGTTCGCATGGTTCGTCTTTCACTAAATTTTCAGGAGTTCAATATGAATTTAGTACCTGGAGCATTGTGTACAAAAATCCGGCTCCTTCATCTCCGATAATATAGCTTGCCGGGATTCTGACATCTTCAAAAAAGATCTGAGCTGTGTCTGAGGAATGGAGACCGATCTTGTGAATTTTTGTTCGCGTTACTCCTACACACACACATTCATTAATGAGAAAAATCAATTCTTTAAGAAGCTTAGCATTTAATTATAACTTTAAGGAAATAGTTGATAGTTGATATATCTTGTTATGTCAGTTGATTCTTTAGACGGTATAATTAAATAGGTACCTACAACAAATTTCGAATTTTGTTCGTAATAATGATGCATCTATAGTCGTTATCTGTACCTTTTACGTTTAATGGGACACAAATCTGTGACTTATTTTTGTGAGGGCTTCCTTGAGAAGTATTCGCAAAGAGACACATCCAGTCGGCTTCCATACCATTCGTGATCCACATCTAATTATTAAAAATGAAAGGAATTAAGAATTGTTCACAAATATTACCAAATACTTTTCGTTATTGCATTTTAGCATCAAAAATTCTTCTTTCAAGTAAAGTGTTAAAAGATCGAACTTTTAATAAAGAACTTAAATTAGGCCCTGTTTGACCTTATTATACACACCTTGCTTCCATTAATGATTAGGTCGTCTCCGTCCCTTTTGGCGAATGTCTTAACATTTGCCTGAAAATTGTTAAAAATAATTAAAAAATAATGTCAAATAGTTTTCCCTCAAGGAGTACGATACAATATATCAACTATTTATTAGCGAAAATTTACCACATCCGATCCTGCGTGCGGTTCCGACACTCCGAGACATGCTGAATTTAAGAAAGAAGATACATACATTTTACAATCTATCATTCAGGAATTTAGGGAATGGAAGAACAAGTAGTAGAGGCGACCCTAATTAAGTATGCAGTGCTTTTACCTACGAACTCTCCAGTAATTGACGGCTGCAGAAATTGCTTCTTCAACTCCTCGCTCCCAAACCTACAAAGTGAAAGTCAAAAAGGAAATTGATGTACTTTCCACAACGAAACTTCGTTATCTTTGATGTAGGTTACTCATGTTTTTTCTCACCTTGCGAGGGCTGGCAAAGTGATTTCCGTGTGAGCAACTAAAATTGACGAGAAATTTGTTACTATTTTGTATCTATTTAGAAGTTATAATGAATTTAGCGTGCACGGAAACATGAAACATTATTTTATGAATTACCTATTCCCGTTGGAACGCCTCCACAGTTAACAGAGCCAATTTCCTACCAAAAAGCAAGACATTTAATTAAAATTCCTGTTTATTTCCGTCAGAAATTCATAAGTAAATTCAATAAAGACGGAAATTATTTATAAAAGGAAGATATAAAAAAGGTTTTATACCTCAAGATACGCAGCAACATATTTGTAAGGCAATCCTAAACCTAAATTTAAAAAAATATAATGTAGACAAATATGTACAATTATATAAATATGCAAATATATATTATTATATATTAGTATAAATAAATATATATATTTTTTACTAACCGCCGTACTCAGGATCTTTGTCTATTCCAAGAAGCCCTGCATCTCCGAGCTTCTTCAAGATTTTGTGGGATGGAAAAGATTCTTTCTCTTCCCATTCCTCCACAAATGGATTGATGTCCGTCTCGATTATCTATATTTAAGTAAGCAAATTCTTAGTGTTAATCCTCGCTATCAATTTCAATATGCTGCCTATTTGCTATTTTTCCTTGCATAATGAGGAAAAATAGTGTAAACAAGGAAAATTTGCATCACCTTCGCAAGGGTTCGTTGAATTTCTTTCTGTTCCTCGTTGTAATAGGAGTCTGGCAATGGGGAAACATAATTAGACAGGACTCTCGAGGACGAAAAGTTTCTCGGTTTATTCGTAGAAACCTTAACTGCTTTGCTCAATTGTTTAAAAAGGGTGAAACCGACTTTAACGGGAGCCATTGCTGCTTACACGCTGAAACAAATATTGGAAATATTTATATTTCCTCTTATGAACGCTACGTGGAACAATAAATAATTGGGAAATTGTGTGAGAAAAAGAATTTTATCAATAAACAAATACAAGTATCCCTATTGTACCTGATTCAGTATTCAATTCACTGAGAATAATTTCCACTTTCTATATACTATCTTATCTCTTTTATAAATAGTTCATTGAGCGAATAATATAACCACAAGTTGATTAGCAAAACTATTTGCCCTGTTAAGCTCTGTAATAATTATTGTAAGTGGTTGTGATGATAACAGCTTTATTAATATTTAGGGTCCAAAAGTTTTGGTGATGTACTTGTGCACAGATTGACAATTTGCTCGCAAATGCCGTGCAATTGGAGATTCATCCACTCTATGTACCTAGATTTGTTTTTGTAGTCCAAGTAAGAGAAGAGACATATGGACTGTATACATACACAAAACACCAGAATACATGTACATGTCTATTGTATGCGTAAGTGGATGTGGGAAAGTTTTACTAAAATTGTAAGCGTGTGATGTTTACAACAAGTCGAGGAATATTGTGTCTTAGCATGCACTACTCCTATACTTCAACTTATTTACGTACACAGATTTTTAATAAGTGGGTATGTACAATCATTGTACACACAGAGATAGATGTGAGTAAACGTAACTTTACTACGTTGAATTGTATGGAGGTGTGTTCGTCGTTGGTGAATGAGAATGAAGGGGTACAAAGTCCAAAGTCCACATCATCAACACCAGAACAAACTCCAACGCTATTATTTATACTTTGGACTTGGACTTTGTACCCGACCTACCTTGTGCCTCTACTTTTATACAAGTAACAGTTGTATATCTGAATAGGACATTCACACACTCAATAATTCTTTTATTGCAAGAATTTCGTTTATGAGCTCCACTATTATAATTATAAGTACGTCTATAATATTCGTTCGTGTGCATTTGGCTTATGACTAGATTTACCCAAGCAGCTAAATTAATGATAACACTGAAATGGACTTCATTGCAGTTATTCCTTTCATATATTTATGCTAAGAATTCATGTTATCAACTGTATCTTTCTTGCTTTTACCCTAATGCACTCTGAATTTAGGTCCGGTTGATAAGAACTTAAGAACTCAGTATAGAATGGTGAAGTAAATGTGAGAAGTTGCATCATCCAGTAATTGTTCAGGGTGTAGGGTCAACATTTACAGAATTGCCATCTTTATGATAATGTCAATATGCTGCTAATAATAATAGTTTGTTTTCCATAGAAGATAACACCTTGAGAATGAGACTTTATTTACAACAGGATAGAAGAGAGTAGAGTAACATACACAAGTTCAAGTACATTAGACAAAAAGACAAAAATATATTGTAGATTTCGGAATTAAAAAGGAAATACAAGAGTTTTACAAACTCGAGTATAGTTTAGAGAGAAGCTGATGTGAAATAAATGTGGTAATTATTTTTTTCCACGTGGGGAAATATTCATGAGCTTAGAAATGATTTCCAACATCACTTCATCGGCGCCTCCTGCAATAGAAAGAGCACGGGAGTCCCGATAGAATTGCGAAGCTGGGTTTTCAGATGTGTAACCCATTCCACCTTGAAGAAACAAGAATGAAATTCAAATTTTTATTCATAAGAAACAATTTAAGTGAGTCGAGGAAACGTGAAATTCCGGGTTACCCCAAAACTGTAAACAGGTATCGGCAACTTCTCGGGCTAATCTCCCGGCTTTTAGTTTTCCCATTGAAGCTATTCTTGTCACATCATCGCCAGACACAATCATGTCTATAATCATCAATGAAAAATAAAGAAAACATTTACCTAACAATTTTTTGGTGGAAAATGAGTTGAAAGAAAACGAAAAGAGAAATTGAAAATGAAACCTGTGGCTTTGTAAGTAAGGGCTCTTAGTGCTTCTACTTCTGTGGCCAATTCTCCCAGCCGAAAATGAACGTACTGATTATCCAGAACAGATTTTCCAAACGCCTGTCTTTGCCTTGTGTACTCAATAGTTTGACTAATTACTGTATCCATACCTTTGAGTATCGTCAGACATCCTGCAACTCTTTCTTCTTGAAACTGTTTCATCGAAAACATAAATATTACATTACCACAGCTATAATTCAATTCATTACAATTTATTAAAATGCCAAATTAGTGCAGTTGTGAAAATTCACTGGTTCATTGATTATAACATAACCAACTCAGTACAAAGTACAAATATTATTGATCTTACTTTACTAAGACGTTAGATTGTAGTAAAAGTTTAATAATAATATTTTAAAATTAGCTTCGCTCAAATAATAATATAATTGAAACGTAATTTTAGATTTACAAAAAACGATAATTTTCTGGTATTAATTTTGTGTAGTCTAACCTGAAGCATTTGGTAGAAGAATCCTGCATTGAGTTCTCCAATCACATTCTATATTATTTCATTAGAAATGAACATGTTAATATTTTTCCGGTATAATTAATTTAGTGGAGTATTTATTTCGTTTGTGTTTTTAATTGGCTACATTGTAAATACAATTCAGTATAGAACCTACTTTAACAGGTACACGAACATCTTCAAAAAATATTTGAGCCATGTCTGAGGACCAATTTCCCATTTTGTGAATTTTGGTTCTCGTCACGCCTTTAGCATTCATTGGCACACAAATTAATGATTTATTTTTGTATGGATTCCCAGTGGATGTGTTTGCCAATAAACAACACCAATCTGCCTTCATTCCTGTTATATGTAAATTATTAAGTTTAAAGCACTCATTTAATTAGTAAAAAGATTTTATCTGTTTACGGAGTTATTACCATTTGTTGTCCAAATCTTAGAACCGTTTATGATAAAGTCATCGCCCTTTTGTACTGCTGTTGTCTATAAAGAAATTTTTGAAACTAAATGAAACACTGACTAAAAATCATGTATTTTCATAACAGGTATAATTTAATCCATACCTTAGCCGCAGCTACATCACTACCTGCATGAGGTTCCGAAACTCCGACACAGGCCTAATTTTATTAAAACAGACAGAATTCGAAATTAAATTTTGACTGTTAAGATTTAAGTAAAGGCGGAAATAAGTATCCGCGTTACTTCATCAGATTTATGTTTGCGTAAACTATTTTTTTAAATCATTAATTGCTTTTTACGACATAGTCTCCGGCTATGGACGGAGTAAGGTATTCCTTTTTCAGCTCATCACTTCCAAACCTTAATATCAAAATTGGTTTAATTTCTGAAAATACAAGGTATTTACATTGGCGATGATAATTTCTATAATCATTCTATCACGATTTCACATTTACCTTGAAAGAGCTTGCTGTGTCATCGAAATGTGGACACTACAAACAAATAAATACAATTTCACTTTGCATTTTTATAAAGTGTCTCTCATCGCATTTGTATTATAGTAAAAGAAAAGCACGTATTAATTTTACTGATTTGGAATCTACCTAATTCCCATCGCCGGGCCACCAACTTTTATCGTGCCCAATTCTTCTAGAATAGCAGCTAAATATTTAAAATCTAAACCTAATATCAAAATGAAGAATACATTAGTTATAATTAATATTATTAATGATATTAAATTATTAATAATAATTTAATTTACCTAATCCCCCATATTCTGTAGGCTTGTCAATTCCTAATAATCCTGCAGAGTATTTAAGTATGCATGTTAAAATAAAATAAAACAATGGAAGTTTTTCTTTTTCAAATACTAGATAAGTGTGTAGCATACCAGCATCCCCAAGCTTTTTAAAGACTTGTTTAGATGGAAATTCTTGTTTTGCTTCCCATTCGTTCACAAATGGATTGATGTCCGCCTCAATGATCTGTGGAAATGTTTCGAATAAATTACAATTTATTACTACGATAATGCCTTTAATAATTATTATTCCTGATTGAAAGACTTAGAAACAATGTACCATAATTACACATGTCATTTTAATGATTGTCCTTTGGTGTTAGTTACTAAGAAATTAATAATACCTTAGATAGCGTTCTCTGCATTTCCAACTGTTCTTCATTGTAGTAGCTCTCTGGCATAGGAGATGAGTAAGAATTTATTGCAGGAGTAATTGAAAAATTTCGAGACAAGGGAATTTTCCGTGGAAATTTCCGGGAAGTCCGAATAAGAAATGAACTGAATTTTGACAAAGCCATTTCGGAAGTTGTGAAATTATTATTAGCTTGCTCTTTCGTTTACATAGGAGTAACAGCTAACTATCCCAGGTCTTCAAGTAGTTTTGACTATAGGGAAAATATAGAATAGATTGGTAGATATACGTTAAGACTTGTTATATGAATTTATTGGTACTATATACACAAGTATGTTATGAAAATATTCATGAAAAACAATGAATTAAAATTATCGTTGCAGGTGATTTGGCCATAAAACCTTGATTGCGTTATTATTTTATTGTTGACAAAGAATGATTAGTACCTATATATAGCCTGATTTATTTGGCTTGCATGAAGTTGGAAATATTGTGATGCCTTTTTGACAGTAAACTTAAATGGACTAATTACTGCAGTTCTATGTTATATCTATTCGCTCTTATAGATAATCTGATTTAAACTTTTGCTCAGTTATATACAGCGGTTGTTGACCAACGAGAAGAGTTCAGTGTACAGTCTTTCCTTTATGTACATCGTAAGTTGATTCAGCATCACCTCAAATGCAAACAATCTGCACACTACATGATATCAAGTGTAGATTATTATTTTTCCCCAATTTTTCCAGTCAGGCAGTAGTGTAATTGTACGGGATATATTATTTAATAGAAGCATTGATAATATATGCACGAAAGAATCCTTTTTATTTACCTTTAATTATGTGTACTTATCTTTTAATTAATAAATGCTTTTGACAAAAGATGATAAAATGTTAATATTATAAATTTATTATAGTCCATGTTGTGACTAGAGACTTTTCTACTAATGTCATTGTAGTTCTTAGCTATTGTAATGGTTATTACAATTCCCAAAAATTTAAATAGTTATCAATATTTTTCAATTATCTACATCTTTGCATTACAATATGGAAATGACAATTTTTCAGATTAAACAACTAAGTGCGCATTTATTCGGAACTTTCCATTTCAGGTAAATGAATCCCCTTGAAAATTTTAATGACAGCGGAATCATCCAGTTTCCCAAATCCTTGTTGACTGGCCTCAGAAAACATCTCATGTGCTTTCGAAGCTAAAGGTAATAGAATATCCAAAGATTGTCCTGTTTCCAAAACAAGTCCAAGGTCCTTGACGAAAATGTCGACAGCAGAATGAGGAGTGTAATCCCCTTTGACAATGTGAGCTCCCCGATTCTCAAACATCCAAGAATTTCCAGCAGCATGAGTAACAATATCATAGATAAGTGACAGCGGAATTCCAGCTTTGGCTGCCATGGCCAAACTCTCAGCAGCAGCTGCGATGTGAACTCCGGCGAGTAATTGATGGATTATCTTCACCGTTGAAGCTAATCCGACGTCATCGCCCACCAAGTACCTTTTCTCAGAAAAACAGCCGAAAATATGTTGACAACTTTTAACTTTTTCTTGATTTCCTGAGATCATCAACGTCAGCTTCCCTTCTTGTGCCTTCACTGACCCTCCTGACATTGGTGCATTTATCATCATTAGATTATAATCCACACTCAATTTATTGGCTATAGATTTTGCACTTTCGGCGGATATTGTGCTGTGGTTTACAATCAGGCACGAAGCTTTCAATTGACTTGCCAAATTTCCTTCAGGCAGAAAAGAAGGACTCTTTTCAAACAGGATCTGCTCCACTTGTTTTGAGTTTACCACAACAATCAGTAGCACATCTAATTCTTTCAGACAGGATAAAAACTCTTTTCCACATTTCAGGGCTCCTGAAGACAAAAGTTTTTCGCACAAGTTTTCGTCGATGTCAAAGCCGTATACCGGGAAGTTATTGCGGATAAGGGAAATCCCTATGCCCATTCCCATTGAGCCTAGCCCTATTATCCCCACTGTCTCTTTCGTCATTGTTTCCAAAAAATTCAATCTGGAAATTGAAAGCAATAAATAGCAACTGACAAAGTGTCTACCTACTGAGTTTTCAAGAAATTCTTGGACGGGGAAGATGAGATGACCTAAATACTCTGCTATTATAAGTAAGGTATTAGTGATCTGATACGCATTTGCAATTATTGAGCAGATGTCAGTCTCATCAGGGCCGTCATCACTAGCCAATATATGCAATATTATGATCCCTGCTTATATAATAATATTGATGTAAAACCAAAAAGGTAGAGTCTATGTTAAGTAGCCAGGATTATGATGTAAGTGATGCATGGTGCAGATTTTGATACCTACATATATGGTTGCTTTTAGCTCATTATGAAATATTTAAGCTCCCCTGTGTAGAAACCATGCTCTGGACTTACTGGAGAATATGCACAGACGTGGTAGAAGTATGTATTATATTTTGGCTCGGTTTTAGCATTCTATTTCTGAGTTCTCCAGCCGATAACAAGCTAATTCCATTGATAATTAGTATTAGGTTTTCTAATTATTAAATCTTCCATAATTCATACCCATATACTGAAGCTGAGGGAGGCCTTAATATAAAATCATGTGAGGGTGACATCAAGTTCCTATCCGACATGCGACATCGAAAATACGTCGGAATTGTTTATGGACATATTGGAATCGATCTGCTGCATGCGATTATAGGCAACAGCTAACCACTAAGTAACCACCCTTTCTTTTTACTGACAAGAATACTGTTCATCAAACAAAAGCGAAGCACATCAAGGCAAAAGTTACTTATTTATTATGGATGGCATGACGTGTCTAGAATTCTCATCGCGTGTCAAATGGGTCAAACGCCCGGCATTTAAGTGGTAAACCGATTTAAGTACTTGTGTATGTGTGTGTATTCGGAACTGACTTGAATGTGTGGTGAATTTTTACAATGTAAAATAGATAAATATATATGTATAGTATCTTAATCGATTTCAGTAAACTGTGCTTTTATACATTACTTACAATACGTAAGTAATCTGCATATTATTTGTTTTGCCATATCGATAACTTTATCAGTGTCACCGGAAATATTCACAGATTTATGAAATGACATTCAGGGAATTATTACTTTGTCCTAAAGGGTTTTTGAAAATTGTTAATACAGTAAGTATTGAATCTGATTGAAATTATTGTTCTTTGTGTATTTTAACAAATGAGAGTTTTTCGTTTTTTAGATTTTTACTGCAACTGCTTTACTGTGCATCGGAGTGTCAGAGATAGGCGGTGGTCCTGGATATGGCTATTACGAAGGATGGATATCCTCGCTAAGCATCACTTTAATTCTCACTGTCTTAATCATACTGTTTGTTGGAATATTTAATTCTAATAGACACAACAAAACCGTAAGTGATATAGACTAACCACTACTAAAAAAAGAAAAAAGTGTATACAAAGCTTATAAAAAGTGCTCATGGTTTAATGCAAGAGAATAATATTAAATTATGTGAATTTTCAGATGGCAGTATTCTATCTTGTTGTTAGCTGTTTCGTTGGAATCGGCACATCTCTCTCTTTTCCAATATTGGCTGAACTTAATAGATCTATTGCTGGTTTTGAAAATGCAAAAATTCCTGGATATTGGGAATTTGTGGTTGGAATTGTAAGATCCCCATTTAAATATCAATACGAATCTGACGGAACTAATCGTACAATTCTAACGTAGTAACTAAAACCATACATTTTTATTACAGATATTTTCAGGACTTAGTTTCGTTTCCCACTGTGCCTGTGCTATTTTGCATTGGTTGGACAGGAAGAATCTCAATAATCCAATTGACTATTGATACTATATGATGTAATGATAATGATAATCTAAATTGAGGTAGTTTTATTATACCTTCAATATCAAGAGTAATTTAATAATCACACATTCAATCATTAATCTATTTTTAATGATAGGAAAGAACTTCTATGAATCTATCAATCACTGCAAATAATTAGTTATGGAGTGGGGTAGAAAAATAACTGTTTATGACTCAAAACTTAAAACCCACTTTAAAATACATTGGAGTCCCTAGTCCCTAGTATGTTAATCATCCTTAATAAATGCACGTAACTCGTGAAAAAGTCTAGCCAATTGTTCTTTAACTAAAAACATGAATTAAATGGATACTTTCTAGAAAATAGTTACCCTTAAATCGTCAACCAAAATATCTTTATTAGCTTTTTGAAAAAAAAAGTTTAAATAATTGTACCGTGCAAATTTGAAAAATTTAGAAAATGAACAATGTTTTGATTCGCTTCCCTTGATATCTTATCAGAAAGTGTCATTACTTCTTCTTCGGGGAAATGTTTATTAATTTGCAAATGATTTCCAGCATTATTTCATCCGCTCCTCCACCAATAGACATTAACCTGTTTCAGATTTTTTCAACATTCTTAAGTGTACTGTATGATATGTAACTGATAGAATTCTACTTCCAAATCCATTGCATGCATGACTATTTATTTTATTTTCTACTGCGTAGTATTACCTTCCATCGCGATAGTATCGAGACACATGGACTTCACTGGTGTATCCCATCCCACTATAAACAATTTCACAATTACACTACTCGATTTCATAATTTGAAAATATACGAAAAAAACAAACAAGTAGTATGTTGTTAGCTTAAAACTTGCCCCCAGTATTGCAGACATGAATCTCCGACTTCTCTCGACAGCCTTCCAGCTTTGAGTTTCGCCATCGATGCTAATCTTGTGACATCTTCTCCGTCCACCATCATGTCTACGAAAAATATTTTGAATTGTACTTTTTAATTAAAGCTGTTGCAAATAGGGAAGAGATGCCATTATTAGGAATCACTTTCTACATTGACAATTCTGTTATATATACTATAATAATGTTCAATTATTATCTCCTAGAATTTCCGGTGAAAGCTTACCGACAGCCTTGTAAGTTAGAGCTCTTAAAGATTCCACTTCCGTCGCTAACTCTGCCAGACGAAAATGTACGACTTGATTGTCCAGGACGGATTTGCCGAAAGCCTGTCTTTGTTTGGTGTACTCAATTGTGTTAGATAATAATTTGTCCAAGCTTTTTAAGCACAAGAGAACGCCTGCTAGACGTTCTGATTGAAACTGCAACAAAAGAAAAGCCAGTGGACTGTGTATATATAGCCAAAAATAAGACAACTCTAATTCTGAGCCCTGAAACATCTCTCTACGAAGTAGTTATCGTGTTTTCTATAGCCGTTCTTTGGCAGTTAAGTACATGACAAAAGCGACTAGATCAAATTGATTTATTCAACAAAAGACATTACTCCACACGCATTTCAACAAACCTGGACCATTTGATAGAAAAAACCACCGTTTTCTTCTCCGATCACATTAGATGCAGGGACACGAACATCTTCAAACGTTAATTGGGCC
The DNA here is from genome assembly GCA_009936455.2 of Tomocerus minor. Lineage (NCBI taxonomy): Eukaryota > Metazoa > Arthropoda > Collembola > Entomobryomorpha > Tomoceridae > Tomocerus > Tomocerus minor. The sequence continues at coordinate 21,396 of JAAAYG020005736.1, forward strand.
GTATCAGAGGCATGCATTCCAATTTTATGAATCTTTGACCTGCTGACACCTAATTTATTATAAACAAACAAACATTTACAGAAAAATTTTATCGACATTTTTAATTTAGGGGTCAAGTCAAACTATTTTGTTAGTGCAATAAAGAGGATTTTTATACCTTTAGAATTCAAGGGAACGCATATAAGAGATTTGTTTTTGTGTGCAGCCCCTTTTGAGGTGTTTGTAAGTAGACAAATCCAGTCGGCCTAATTCGGAGCATACATGTTTTGTTCCAAGCACGTAATTGATAATAATATTGTATTGCGCAAATACTATTATAATTAAATACATACATTACACTTATTACAAACTTACCGTCATGCCGTTTGTAATCCAGCATTTGCTATGAAAAACAAGTACAACAATTTTTTTTATTTCTATGTAAATGTACCAACAAAATATAGCCCAATAGGTATATTAGGTAAGGTCAGTAGATGCTGTAGCATTATACAGTATACTGAGGTTAGTTAACTTTGAACCTGTTTACCTGCCGTTTATTACGAAATCGTCACCTTGTTTCACTGCAGCAGCTATAATGGTTAGAAAATTGAAAATATTCCAATATTCGTTATTAATCAAATTGACTTAAACTTTAAAACATTTGCACGCCAAAATGGCTTGAAATAAGTTACTAATTATGTGAAAGTTTTTACTCTTTATGCCTGCAACATCACTGCCTGCCGCACTTTCACTTACACCTAAATACAAGTTATCAACCTCAATCAATTATATATATATTTTTTAAAATATTGCTTTGCAGTTATGGTTAAAGCAGAAAACTGGAGTCTTAGTTTTCATACCTATAGATGCCACAATATCGCCAGATATGGACGGGGCAAGAAATTGTTTCTTAAGCTCGTCGCTACCAAACCTGCAAAATGATATTGCAAATTATATTGCTTAAATCATGGAATGTACATCATTTTACCATTCATTCATATTTAATGTATTTAATATTCAACACTCTTTGTTTTGTATTAAATTTTTTGTTGAAGATTGAATTGCTAAAAAAATAAACCTTGCTAATGCTGGAAGAGCCATGTCAGTTTGGACACCAATGGCCATGGGCACTGCACCACAATTAATTTTTCCCATTTCCTGTAAAAAGAAAATAGCTCCATTACTTGAACTACATATTATGTATATAGTATCGGAAGGAACAGAAGATTACTACCTCTAGAATAGCAGCTTGATATTTGTAAGACAATCCTAAACCTAAATTTAAAAAAAAATGTGCTGTTGACAAATATGTATATATAAATGTATATGTACCTATATACAAATATATAAGTATAACTCATACCTCCATATTCTGTATCATATTGAACTCCAAGAAATCCGTTTTGACCCAGCTTCTTAAAGACTTCATGGACAGGAAATTGTTCTTTGGCTTCCCATTCGTCCACATACGGATTTATTTCGTTTTCAATTATCTTAACAACAAGCCAATCAAATCAAGCAATACGTGACATTGTTCAAAAGGTATATATATACTTATGCGTTTCCAACTGTTAAGATTTCTACACAATACTATTATTGAAATATAAAGGCCAAAGGCCAGGTATAAGGATTATAAGAATTAAAAGAGCGTTGTATCCCTAATAAAAAGTATCCATTCATCCCATAGTATAAAACTTGTACTTTTACGAAGATGTCGATAACTAAATTATACGAGTTGCTGACAACCTCCAGGAATTTTGTAGTATACATATGTATATATACTATCGATAATTAATGTATATACATATATTATATTACTTATATTTCCCTGAAAAAAAATGTATTTAAGATTGAATACAAAACAGAGTTGCATGTAGTTTCTTGCATATGGTGTGCTCTAAAGAAAGCAACGACGAAAGAAAAGAAAGTAATTACTAATTACCGCTTTTCCATGTAAAGAAAGCAATTTAAAAAGAAATCCAACAAAAAAAAACGCTATCCTAATAATAAAAATGCAATCCAGGTTTCAGTTCGCCTTTAGATATGGAGTAAATACCGCCATCTAAGACAGTACATATGAGACTACTGAAAACTATTCATTTTTGGAAATTCATCTTATCATCAGTTTCATCAGACCAATCTAAACTTTCAATTCTCATAAAAAACTTACATTAGTCAAAAAAACTGTTTTTAAAAATGTGACAGACGAGAAAATCAGTTGTCTATTTATCTCTTGAAAGGACGTAAATAACCAAGGAAAGAAAATTGGAAGTTCAACAGCGGAAGACAAGCGCGCATTCTACCCGTCTCTGAAGCATTGGAAAGCGTACCTTAGAGAGTGACCGTTGCATTTCTTGCTGCTCTTCGTTGTAGTAGCTGTTGGGCAAAGGGGACTCATATGCTGAGCTCAACACACGAGAAGTGTTTATAAGTCGTCTTGCTGTTGTTAATCCAGGTATTTTCACTTTTGCATTATTTAGTACGTTAGATATTATTTTTTGTGTTAACATCACTCCTTGGTTTTTAAGAAAAATCATTTTATTTTTGTTTTGAAGATGAGGTTAATCCGAATCCGAATCGTCGCGAAGAAGTATTTGAAAAAAGAAAAACAAGTGGTCTCCACTCCAGTTCGTTTATATCTGAGTGTCTGACAAGTTAGCACATCCTGGGAATAAATCGATGTAGATATTGGACATTGAACGATTGACTGTTAAATTGTAGAGGATAATTCAAGTTTCCCGTGAAATTAACGTAAAGGTAAGATAAATTTGATAATGTTTCAATGATTTTAATTTGCTAGCATGCTAAGAAGTGCAATGTAAATAGGAACAAAATATTTGATTGAGCTGTTCGTTTTGCTGGATATCAGCTGGCTCTGCCTCCGCTGTGTTTTGTTGAAGTTTTTATGCCGCCAACGATACTGATTTACTGTACGAACAAATGAAAGTGAAAATTACTGAACTCCTCTCTTTATATAGTGTTAATTTATGGCCTTATTTACATATTGCATATAACAATTAGCGTAGGCCGAACCGAATGACTGAACCATACAACCGTATATTCCTTTATTAGTAAAACCATAAAACGTACGTATATAGAGCAGAGATGTTTTTATATTTTCTTTCAATGGTTCCTGGCTTGATTATGACAGAATAAACGTAAACACAATAGACACTCAACAGTAATCAGTATAAAGTAATTATTGATTTATTGGTTAAGTAGTTTTTGCAAATACTTTATTTGCGAATGTATTTACTTGCATGATACGTGTATGAATTATGAATACACGTGTAGCATGAATAACAAATAGATAGCTTAGGAGTAGATGCACAAATAAAATAAATATACATATTTACTAGTACCTGTGTTACTAGCAAATAGTACAGCAAACACACATTAATTTTATTTTTGCAGATATGAATTCAGAAAACATTGCACCCGGACCGCCATGTGTGTCACCATTCATAAAGAGGACCGTGGATCTGTACGATGCAATCGAAAACCGCGATCTCCAGAGGGTGGAAAGGACCATCCGTCAGTTCGGTGGATGCATTGACTCTAATCGGGTTGTTGTCGGGATGGAAATGAGCCTTCTTCATCTGGCTGTTGGACTCAGTGAAAATTATCCAGAAATAGTTCGGGCATTTTTGCGAATTGGAGGAAATCCCAATAATGTCAACTGCTCAGAAAAACTGTCTCCGTTACATTTGAGTGTATTAAACGACTATGATGAAGTAATGAATATTTTACTAATCCACGGAGGAAATCCAGCATTACTAACTGGAGATGGAAAATCCTGTTTTGATATCGCCTTAGAAAATAGGACAAGCAGCATGGATGAGAAATGCTTTGCTCTGCTCTTCAAACGTTACTGCTCATTTCGTATGTCTTTGAAAAGCAGAAGTATTGATGAAACAATAACGAAAGGAATAAGCGATATAAGCCAATACACGTATTATACTTGTGACAGCGATGATGATACATTCTCAAACTCGACTTCCACGCCCAAGAGTAAATACTTTTTGCAAAATTACTGCCATTGAAGTTTTAACTGTAAATATGTAGATTATATGTAAATGTAAATATGAGATTTTTTAAAAGATGTCTACTGTAATTCTACTAACTATATATTGCAATAATGAATTTCTTTATTTAATTATTTCTCATTGTGTTTGCAGATCAGGGATCTTCCCGTAAATTCAATAGCAACTACTCTTATCTAATGACAGAAGATGAATCTAATGGAGTAGCTACTGAATGGAGCATTAACTCAAGCAGTGAAAGTGAGAATGATAAATTAACAACCATCCCCGAAGACACAGAGCCCATTAGTTTGAACAGAACCGAGTCTTTCAGCTCCTGTGCAGTTTCATCGTGTGCAAATTCAACTCCTCCATTATTAGTGTCGCCAACAAGGGAACAATTACAGAGGCTTCAGACTAAAATGAAGGAAGTCAACATACCTGTTACACCGACAACCTATCCGATTCTTTCACGATTTGCAGGCAACGTCAATGCAGTGACTGAGATATTGGCCAACTCTGCAACGCCTTATTCAAACGAGCTTCATCTTGCCCTTGAGGATTTAAATGTGGTAAATGACTGGGGTCAACTCAAAATTGATTTTCTTCATGGAGCAGCATCCAGTCCTACAAAACGTACTAGTAAATCTTTTTATAATTACCTCCTTTTAGATCCGAAGATAATAAAACGAGGTAATTTTTCTGGTAATCATCTTAAGACAGGTATTATTAAAAACACGGAAAAGTTTGAAAGATTTCTTTCTGCTATTTTTTATATAGGCAAAGGTTGTGGGAAACGACCAATACAGCATTTGGTAGAAGCTAAAGCAAAGCTAATTGAAAGTAAAAGTAGAAATGCTCCCGTCGGAGAAAAGGTTGATAAAATTCTGGAGATATGGAAAGCAGGCTTGGGTGTCATGTTAGTCAGTGTTTTTCATCATTCCTGTGAAAGGGAAGCGAATGTCAATGAAGCGGCTATGATTGATGCTGTAGGCTTAGTAGAACTAGCTAATTTAAAAAAAGGAAGTTATTTAGGAACAATTGCTACTCAGTGGTCTCAAAAAACTAAAAATCAGTTCGGAACTTTCCTTCTCTACAAAAGTTTCTGCTCCTTTGCAGTGAGTGACACGAAATTATTTTATCCAGCCGATATATAACCGATGTCAAGATCAGTCATTTTTGTATGTGTATACTGTAAAAGATATATAATTATAAGTAACAATGTAAATTAAACTTTTAATAGCAGGCGATGCAATCTATACTCTGTATAATCATCATCCGTACCTAAGAATCGACACTGATCTAGTTTTTGTACTATATAACAGCATTGAGTAGACATATCTTTGGTTAATAACATTTTCAGTATTTCAAAACCTTTCCAATAAATATAAGAATATCAGATAAAATAGTGGCATGAACGTTTCCATTGAAGTACAGGTTCTTCGTATTAGATAAATATTTAACACATTTTTAAGGTTCATTGTGGTAAACGTCAACTACTACATACAATCTACAACGTAAGATGACCATTTTTAATTATTATAATTATTTTCTACTAATGGCTAAGGAATGATTGATAATAATTTTTTATTTTTGTATAGTTTAAGTAAAACTGCAAAAAACTTTACATTCTATTACTAAACTTTAATCCTGTAACATACTTTAAAACAGAAAACTTGGACACACTTTTTTATTTATTTATTTATTGTCTGGAAATGCAAAAAGTATGGATGTCACAAATGAATTTAATGGTTATCATACAAACAAATAAAAGGTTTACAAAGGTTTATAATTTCCGTTAAAAGGCTTTTCTTACTATATATAAAATATTGTCACCACACATAATTGGCAAAGCATAGAATGCTGAAAAATATGTATTTCTCACATGTATTTTCCGCATCAGAACTTCTATTTGGCACTGTATAAGTTAATAGTAGCTATAATATTATAGTTATAGTGAGTTCCGGGTCCACTTTAGACTCAAAATGTTAATGTGGGTGTGTACATGGGAAAGGAATGGCATTTTCATAACTATAACCATAGCCATATAATACTCTAATAGTCTACGTACTTCGTATTCGTCGTGTGTATTAAAGTGTAAGATAAAATATGTCTAGTTCACGCGAAATTCGCCAGGAACGCGCGTGTTACTAAGT
>JAAAYG020005758.1:3891-14871 GCA_009936455.2 Tomocerus minor
TCAATGCAACATTAGCAGTTAGTCCACCGTCAAAATCAAAAATACCTATAAGGTTGAGCGTTGTATTTGGTCTATTATGGTGGTCCAATGATTTTAAGTACCTACAGGCTTTTTACTACTCAATCATGTGTGGAAACGCTTGTGTTGAGTACATTATTTTCGAAGCTCACATGCATATGTTGTTAGGAAAATCAAGCTAAATTCATGAAGTCGTTTGCATTTTCATAACATGTACTTTATATGTAGCCTCGAGTGTTAAAAACAGGCAGCTTATGAAAATGATTGCACTGGTGCACATGGCGCAATGGAATTCTAGCAGATGATCCTGTTTTTAAAATGATTTCTAATAGCATAATTTTGGGATTGGGGGAGTTTGCACAGAAACAACGAGCTTCTCATAAATCTCGACAATTAATCTGGAATTAACGTCTGTAATGTTGCTAATTAAACGGCAGAGAACTTTCGTAAGTGCTGCCAGTACTAATATTATCGGTGCTAGGATTTTAATAATCTTTTATTAGATTCGAGCTTGGCGTGAGACTCCCTGGCATACCAATAAAGGAACTTGATATTAATGTCTATAAAATGATAATTCTATGAGAGATGCTCTTGTCTTTTGTGAAATGAGCCAAGTCGAACTCCAGGGACCCAAGATGTTGTGACCTTGTGGTACAAGGTTATCCTTTGACTTGACGAAAGCTTATTACGAATTAATTTTTAAATGCGACTTTGGATGAGAATTTGAGAATGAAATAATTGAATGATGAAAAGATTGCATAGGGTGGGCTGGCTGGTGGGATATTCGTATGTGTGGGTTGGAAAAAGAAGGGAAGTTTGATGTTGCACTAGATATCACATTGTCGAGGCAGGGAGAAAAAGGCGGTTTTAATATAGAGAGAAATGAGTTATTGCCCTTCCCTCAGCAATAATACTTATAAGATGTGTATGTATGTGTAGAGAAGGATTTAATTAATGGCTCACGCTGTGAATTAATTGGGCCTGCCACGAGAGATATTCATTGGAGGATGGGCACTGTGATGTCGAGTTCAGTTTGGATATTTCCAAGAGTCACAACAGATAAAACCATCTAATCTAACGTGCCCTGAGAGTCGACCCGAGGAGCAGAGTGCGGGAATATTTACCATGTAAATGTAAATTACATGCTCGCAACCAATGAAAGAGTTCAGCTCTCAGCTCACTGCTAAAATAAAGTAAGCAAAGCAGAGAAAGCACTTCGCCTTCCTTTCTCTCTCTCCCTTCTTTCACATGTACACCAAAATATATCGGAATGAGGATGAGTCTATGCAATATATATCTGCTGCTCCCCTTATACATAATGCATCCATAAATCCCTATCTGTCTATCCTCTACCCGTCGCCTGCTTGCCCTACCCACTATGCTTATCTCTCGAAATCCTTTGAGTCCTCTACATTACAATATCCTCCCAGCCCAGTGAAATAACTACAGACGCTTGGCAATACATAATAAATACCAACATTCACTACATAGATCTAATTCAGATAAAAATACAATGGGAAATTAGGCTGTGTGGTCTATTTTTCATCGCACTTTTCTCCTCAACTCTGTGCTCATCAAGGCCATCTCCTTTGATTTAGCTTTCCTTTATTGGTTTCTGAAATGGGAATCATGCCTGAACGTAATATAACAATCGCTTATTATATCTAGCTGAAACTGCATCCTTCATAAAGTCGTGTGCCATGAATAGCACGAAAGAAACTTTTTGTCGATATTTAAAATCCTGCTACGCACTTGAAAAGCAATGCAGATCACAAGAGAATGAGTCCTATATTAAAATTTCAGACGACAAAGGAAGAAATATCATATTCGAGAAACTGTTACAAATTTTCTAGAACTCTCCTAAATGAAATTTTAAACTAGTTGTCCAGTTTCACGAACATTTTGAGATTTTTATTGTTTTTATTTGAAGCAAATGACGCGTCAAAATCCCGGTAGACGTAATATATGTACGGATCTGCTCACATTATTTTCAATATGTTACCTACTGTAAAGTATATTTATCGAATTGAGCATATACACTACAGCAATAGTGTGTTGGCAATTAGTACATAACAACGTAGTTACTAATTTGGCGTAATATAAAAATAATTGAATGGTGCAAAACCAAAGGGTAATTCTATTAAAATAATCAGTATAGTGCATAGTGTAAAGAATTAAGGATTCTGTTATTTGCCCACTTCCCACGTACAGCACGATGGGAGATGGAATGCTAGACTAATTGTATTGAATTAGAGCTGGTACATCTACCTTAATATTATGGTACTATCCTCTTTATTCACAATTGCATAGATGTTAGGTTTCTAGAATTAGGCTACGAACTTACTCTAATTACAAGTGTTTGTGGCAGATTAGGTAGCTTATGTATTGTTATACGAATATACGACTGCTAATCTACATCTAATGAAGGACGCACACTGCACTGGCAAATGTTAATTTTAGTGGAAACAATGAGCGGGGTCTTTTTGTTTGTTTATAGTTACTGAACATCCTGCCATATTCCCTTCTCCTAATTTGCTATTCTGAAACTGTAGATACTACATGAGCGATTAGATCTGGCCTAAGAGTCAAAAATACGCTACGTGTGTGGAAGAGAGGTGAACAGTAATGTGATGGGCGTATTTTGGCGTAAGGACTCATTGTAGCCAATAATTTCATTCGGATTTGCTAGTTAGTGGGCTGCAAATTGCTAAACAGAAATCGTAAGAGGATATGGATATGTGCCGTGCAAAAAGTATGCATTATGTACTCATTTACTTGCGTATTAGTTAGTGATCTCTGTAACTGGGGCACTATTACTAAGACATATTATATTTCAATGCTAATGGATGAGTTTCACGTACATGTAACTTTATTGTCTAGTGTTTATGCAATGGAATTAGTTCATTTGCTGATTGGGAGTTTAGAGTTTGGAAAGTGGAGATTAGAGAGGGGCATATACATAGCCGGGATCGAGAGAGACACTTAAGCAGAATTAGACAGGATGAAAATGGATTGTGATTTGTACTAGGAACTGGGTAGGCACTGTGTGTTGCCGACTCCAATTCGGTACAGACAGAGGAGAAAGCCACAATAGGACGGTTTGGACGCAATGAACCTCTCTATACACAGATACACAAGTCAAGAGGAAGGAAACGAAGCATTAGTTGTTAGGAGCATTAGCAGAATGTGTGAAACTAATTTGGTTAGATAATCCAACCATCCGTGGCTAATTTGGAAGGTCTTAATTCACTCACAGAGACAAGGCAGACAAGTAAAAGTAAAGCACAGCAAAGCCAAGGGAAAGTTATTCTGACTGTGTACCAACTATTATTGCATGGACTATACTACAATTCACAGTCACTACAATTGCGTGCTTGTTTTATGTCTGAATCACCTTCCAATGAATATGAACTCTTGTTATGTATTCCTAATATTTATTTATATATTCAGTTGTCGAGTTTGGATTGGGTGTTGCACACTCCTAAACTTTACGATATTCGTTAGTAGTAAATCGGCAAATGGAATATTGAATGAAATGTACTCAACATTTTGGCTGGCCTTGCTCGGCAGTCATAATAGGTACCTAAATGACTGTAGAGATTTGTGTAATATGTGATATTATTGTGCAATGGTAGTAGGCAGTTAGTTTGTTCCCTGGAATATGTTGTGCAAGTACCTACCTATATTTATTGTATTACATTGCTGCTGAGAGCAGCGAAGCCAATTTAATACAAGTGCCTCTTGGCTTATTACTCAAACCAGTAAATCCTTGCAGAGTGCTCTCATGTTTTGCTCATTCAAGTGAAAACTGTGAAATTTGAGGCTATTCTATTTCCTTCTATGATTTTGCAGATTTGAGACTTTTCACAAGTTCTAGGAGTAGCTAGGAATTATAGGGAAATCCCCAGGCTTCGCCAAACGATTTTATCTTTTCCGTTGAAAGGGGCGAGGGAATCTATAGCTAGGTCGACGAGATTCTGTGAAAAGGAAGTGAATTGATATTACTAAATAGCTACTATGTCAAAAAGGCTATTCATCGGAGCAGCTTCTACTCAGTAACAAGAATATTAGGAGAAAACAGATTTTGATAAATAGTTTTCCATCCAATTAATCTGTTGACACTGGGCTTTCTTTAGGTGTCCCTATTCAATATCATATTATTGCTCTAATAATGTGAAAACATTTAGGATAAATAGGCAATTAAAGGGATTTGTTCCCATGCACTAGTGGCAATAAATTACTGCACTAAGCTCATTATTGTATGGAGTGAATAAGTGTATGTATAGGTATCTACAGGGTGGCAGTCACAGTCCCAAAAAGAGGCGAATGAAAAATGAGAAAGGCTCACAGTGTGTGTGTATCCTTGAAGATAATAGTTGAAAGAGAGAGAAAAGCTAGCGAACATAAGAGCGTTAAAGGAAATTCAACCCCTTCCTTTCATTTGTTTACCTTTGGTTCGGTTCGGCTTAGAATTTGAGTGACATTTATTTGTATTAGAGTGAATGAAGGGTTAGCAGAATTAATTAGAATGTCAAATTGACGCTGAGAGCTTTGGTTTGTGTGCACACACGAGTACCCATACCTACTTCCCTTCCTACTCCTTACCTAACTAAATTCACCGCTAGCAACTCTTCTTTCTAGGTGTGGAGGCTAATAGTCAGCCAATATTTAATAAAGTCTCAAAAGGAACCTGTACATACGTCACACATTACATTATAATGGGATGGGTTAAAGTTAAAAAGTATTTAGTGGAGGGAGGGGTATGCTATAGGTAGCAGTAGGAGTAGATAACAGGAAGAAGTGTCTATATGACCTATACATATAGGCACAGTAGGGCTATGGAGGGATGAAAAGAGTCTAAAGAGAGAGTCTCCAGTATTGTAAAGAGAGATTAAGAGAGAAAGAAAGAAGACCTACGGAAATTGAAGAGCTAGGATGTTGTAAGCACTTGAAGGTAGTCCGAGCCGACGGTAAGTTGAGTAGTTGCCTGGTAAAATGAGTAAAGTAGATGGGAGGCAGACAAGACAAGACAAGACAGGTGCTTTTATGCACGTCTCCGACCGAGGAATTACTCTGTGAATCTTTTCTCTGCCAGTTGCTATATGCCACCAGCCAGGCGACTGGTAGACGTAGTAGTCAGCAATGCTGAGTGCGGAGCACGGACGAAAGAAAGGGGCTAGTAGGGCCGTCAAGACACCTCCGTTCAGTTCGGGAGCTGAAACGCAACTGAAACCACAGGGAAAGCTTGGCTTAGCTATAGTTGGCAAATCTACTCCGGACTCTCTCCAGCAAATAGTGCACTTCATGCTCGGCACTCGCTCGCTCTCCTCACTAACAGTCTCCTTTGTACATGCACTTACTTTCTATAGTCCGTCCCTTTCACCTAAGGCACCACACCATTAGATCACGCTCTAATATCACTATAACTAAATTCTACAGTTTGTTCGAGGCTCTATGAGCTATAGCCAGGAGTCTGACTCCTGTCTTGTCTTCCCTTCCTTTCCCTTGTCTTCCCTCCCTCCTCCTTTCAACTTTCTTAAGCCAGCGAGATGCCAAACCTTTTGGGAGAAAACTCACTTTCTCTGCACACGAATTCTGATGCTCACGAATTTCTATCTCCTGCCTTGACTCATACTATCTCGGTCTAGGCCTCTGCCAAGAGATGTACGAAGCTACCTACACACGCTTATCTGTGCAGAGGACTATCTATCTGGAGATATGCACATACGCTACTACTCTACTCTACTCTGGTTTACTTTATGTGTGTGTAACATGCATCTTTATGTACAATCTATAGTGTAAATCATATATATGTGCCGTGATAGGACCTGCAACATGTATGCATGCAGGGAAGTAACCTTCTCACTCATCTCATCCGTTAACTCCTTTTTCTATCTATTTCCTATTTACCCACGACTCTGCTGTACTTCCTATGACTTCCCTCAGTCCAAATCTCATCGAAGTCTTCTCCATTTGTCCCAAAATAGAAATGGCAATTCTTGGCAACGAGATGAATAAACAATATTCTCCACCCTAAACAAAGTAACAAGAGGGAAAGCCTTTCTCCTTTTTCATAAGCCTCCAAGCAACTAAATGAAGGACTATCTGTTTACCTGTTCCTAGATCTGTTGCATACATTCTATCGTAGAGCTACGAGCTATCCAAAAAACCAATTCTTGCCCAAGAAAACAATATTTATTTCCAATATCCCCCAAAAAGACTTCGAAAAAATAACAACCAGCTCTATTCCAATATCTCTACAGGAGGAATACCTCCGACACAGGAAAATATACCTACTAGAGAGTTTTGGTTTTATCCGAAATTCCCTAGTGTTTGTGTAAAACAAATGACGCAATACAATACTTTTTTAATGTGAGTAAATGTGTAAAGCTGACGTAGAAGTTCTTTTGCTTTTACTTGATCATTGATGTCGCATAAGATTAACATCTGTTCCAAAAGGGATAATTTGAACTACCGTAAGTAGTGTGTGAAATGCACCATTACGCCTTTGAATGGAGAATAGCATGTGTAAATGGAAATTCTGAGTTTTCCGAGAAAAAGTGCTACTTACACACATTTGCACATTAGAACAATCTTGGCAAGTAAGAAGTTAACGGTTGGAAGTGAAAGCAAAAGGGAGATTTTACCCACCCCGAAAGCAGAGAGTGTAGGGAGTCGATGTAACTGGCTTTTAGTACATGTACAGCAATCTTCACTTTTATGAGTGTAACTTGTAACTTTTATGCATTCGAAAGTGATTTTACGATAAAAAGCACCGAGGGACACTTACTCAATCTCAGTCTGCACATACAAGTGCTAAGATAAATAGTGGAAAGAAGCATCTGGACACAACTTGATAAGTAAGTACATGGGATATAATGGGGAAACTACTTACTATCTTTACTGCTAACTTTCTGGTGGGGTATGCCTATAGTAAATGTCATGCAGGCGACTATCTTTATGTGTTTACTATTAGAGTAATATGTTGTATTCCCAAAAAACTTTGTATAGCCAAGCAGTCATGTATATATGCATAGGAATATAATTTTGTGAATGTTTGCTGATAAGTGCTATGGTTCATCAATTCATCTTCCAGTTAGCATAGTGTTGGTAGGAAACACTCCCCGTATAGAATTTCCTCGCAATCAGATCTACTATCTCTTCTGTAAAAGTTATCCACACTTATTCATGGAAAGTGTTTCAAGAGTTCCACAGTCATTCGTGATAGATGCGACTTGGGTGGGGAAGAGCAGAGAGACAATTTGGAAGATTCTCTTTCAGATATCTCCTATCTGCTGCCATCGGACTGGAAATAAATAGTCTGTCTATATGTAGCCTTTCAAAAGTAATATCTACGAGTACACAACTTGCACACTTTCGACTTTTCACTTTCTTCCTACCTAAGAAATTGCATCAAATTATAATGCTATCAACCGCAAATCTGTGAATAACTCCATACTAATTTTAGAAATTAACTATCCTCTCAGGATGGAAATCGAGGTAAAACAAATATTTACATATTACAAAGTTTACATCAAGTGAGAAGAGAGTCGAGAGAATATTTCCCGATTGTCACAGAAAAAATCCCTCTGAGAAAGCGTGTTTATAAATGGGAAATCATAAATTTTCTTTCGTTTAGAAAAGCAGAGTGGAAAGTCACGTCTGGTTAGTTATATTATTGGAGAGGGGCTGCTGCGGAATAAAAAAGGGAAAATGATTTTAGTTTATGGCAATTGCATTACCTCACATAAACCAATGTACATAATAAGCTGACTCGCTTCTGCTCAACCAATTCAGTTCTCGATATCACAAAATTACATCATGATGATACAACACACTTACACGGTTAGCTACAGATACCTACATATGGTGCACCCAGTTAGTGTGCTCAGACGAGATCTGGTACACGGCCTACAAGGCCTAAACAGCCATGCGATCATTCCACAATGGAGAGCACAATGGGAGGAAAGGGAAGCCGAGGCAGCAAAAGTGTCGACAAAAATAGAAATAGAAAGGAGTAGAAAGAGAAAAGTCGTATCTTGGGTTTCCTTCTCAGGCAAAGCCTGTCTGTCTCTTCCCTTGGCCGGTAAAACAGGAATTTAGTGAGTGAGCTGAAGTTAGTGAATGCCTCTCGCCTAGTACCACCCCATATCGCTCCACTTCCAGCTCTCTATGTTCTCTATGTAAACGACTGTGTCTGTGCTCTGTACTTGGATATAGAGCTAGAGATTGGTTGTACAATGGGAACGACGGAATTGAATCAAATTCAATTGAATAGAATTGGATTCTGGAGCGTTGACGTTGAGTGTATTTCACGGTAGAAATGAAGACGAGTCCTACACTCTGCAACTCGCAACGTATCTGGGAGCTGAAGATGAGTCAAGATTTGAATCTCGTTATGTTATGACGCTTCACGAATCTCTATACACACACAGCTACATACTTGCAGAAAAACAAGTACACACAAGTTACTGTGTGCTGGAGAAAGTAAATGCAGAAGAAAGTGCAAAGATAACTTAGTCTTTCACTTGAATTTCACTTCCCCTCTACATTTTGCTCAAAGTTAGCCAATGAAATACAATCATCTCCATATCCCGATTATCCTGGACTCAAATCCACTCCTCCCTCCTCTCTCCACCAACAATCCAACCAAATATAGACATTTGTTCTAACGATGAATGAAGAGGCTTTTCTATTACTGTGGTCTGAATTTAAGTGATCCCTGCTATGAAGCCCAATGAATATGGATTCCTTGTCAGCAACTTCACTTTCTCCATTTAACTTACATATACCTACCTGGAAGAGAGATGAATGCCCATTTCCATAAATATGTCTGAAGGAAATAGGCACCTGGTGAGCCTTTTCCTCTAAAAATCCCAATATCCTTCTCCGTAGCTTTTGTTCCTTTGTTCAAATCCAACCTATTCTATTTTACGTTGGAAGTGCTTCGTAAATTTAAACTGCCCCTTCAACACTGGTGCAATGCACCAATTAAACCTTACGATCGTTTCTATATAAATTCTTTTCTGGTTGCCTTCTTTTTAAAAAGCTGGAGAAAGTCAGTTTAGATTAATCAATGGATTGGTAATATCTAAGAGCGAATAATCATATAACGAACGACCTTCTATCGCCTTAATTTATTATTGTTATTTCGACTCTTCTGTTGTATGGAATTTCCTCTGGAAATTGGTAAAACAAAACTAAAAGTCTATCGATGTGTATCCAGCAGAAAGGTATATGCTGGCTAAATAGGAATATCGTTTCTAGATTGTGTTCTGGGTAATTTGAAATGTTGAACATCTTAATTAGCAAAATTAACGTCAATTTGAAATGAGCAGTCGCTTCATACAAATATTTCCTCTGTTACTTTTGACATCCACTGTTTTCCATACTCTTATCTGATATGCAAAGGAGAAAATGGGATTTCTGTGTAAGTTGTCCAAGTCGCCTAAGAGGCTGAATTACATCACGACTTACAAGCGTCTGCATTAGAATGTATTTTAGTTGAAAAGTTATGTTGGAACAGTGAAAAGTTAGTCTGATTGATGATGGATGGGCAGGACGAGGTGGTGGAGGGAGTTAGTAGGAGCCGAGTCTGAGGAAAGTCCAAAGGCAAAGGCAACGTAAACTATTTGAGATGTGATGTGAGATATCTTGAATTCCGTACATTTGCGAGAAATTGAGATGGTGTGTGTAGTATGTGGTAATTTATCTTCCCCTTCCCACCACTGAACATATAGCCAGGTCAAAGGAAATCGCATAGGACTCTGCCAGAGCATACACTCAACTTCCATCCTCACAAGAAAAGGAGCTCAACCACACATTAGCTATAGCGGCTCTATATAGCGGTGCACATCTATAAAGTAGAGCACCATATGTACATTACATTAAACCTATGTTGTACTCACCAAATCCCACCACATGTACTTCCTCCGGCCTACCTACAGATAATCCAAAATATTCTATACATTCTATTGTGTTTTACACAGATACAAAATGGTCATAGCCTAAAGAGCCCGTTTCTTGTCTGCGTCTTCCACACCCGACGTAGCATAGAGATAAGTACATAAATACATGGAGGCTATAGGCATCGTCGTCCCTACAATATTTACCACAGAACGGTAGTGCAGTACACTGACACTTGCATTGCATCTTGCGAAACCACGATCAACCGAGCCCTACAACGTGGAATTTAAAGATAGAACTCTCACAATGACTCCCACATGCACGGCATAGCGTTTCTTCAGAAATTCGCTAAAATGTAGCCATCCCCTTCTTCCCTCGGTGAGAGCTACCTTTCTCGGCGCAACTAAGGAACTGACTATCTGTATCTTTTGAGTTGTATTGTGCTGTGCCACCGTGAAATATTATGTAGAGCATCTGAAGTGCATTACCTGAACAGAATTTCGTATCAACTTCTATTGCATAACATCACTTATGAATGGTAAACCCGAAACCTAGTTTATTTATAGTATGAGGAGTATCATCATGATTTCACCTAAACTGATCTAATACACTCGATGTCACTTTACATCCGACGATTCCCTTTCATTCCTTTCCTCTCTCTTCCTTGGCATACCAAATAGACGCAGACGGACCCGAGCCAGTTTAACACGTAGAAACCCACACCGCTTTCTTATCCGTAAATAGTGTCTACAAAGTACTCCTCCTCTTCTCCATCTACTATGTCTCTTAATATGCAGATTCCTTTTGTATTGAACGCAGCGAAAATATATCATATTTAATGGAAACTAAAGGCTCGTCACAACTTTCCCTTTTCACTACCTTTTTCTATGTGAGCACACTTCAAAATATCTCCAACATATCCGTTCACTTTACAAGAAACTTTTAGCAAGTTTATGAAAATTGCCTCCTCTTTGCAAAATATAATGCAAAAAGTGAAAGAACGTATAAAGCATGATTGGGCAATCGCTTATTCTATAGCAGGCAATATTATGTGGT
>JAAAYG020005769.1:0-66965 GCA_009936455.2 Tomocerus minor
ATACAGACATACAGACATACAGACATACAGACAGAGTGGGCATTTCTATAAAGCAGCTCCGCTACTTAATAATGATATTAGAGAGGTACCTATTAGATCGTGTCGAACAATTAGTTTCCCTTAGCTAAATATACAACGTCGTAGTTGAGGCTACTAATAATAAGAATGGAATGACAGTCATCACGTCCCATCAGATTCAATTAAAAATGAATGAATGAAATGATAGTGTGTCAACGGATTAGACTTAACCTATAATTTACTAATGTAGGCAACTCAATCGCAAACAGTTATTACTTTTATATATTTGCATACGGAACAGGGATCATTACAGTGCACTGTACATCAGCTCACCTACATAATAGACAGCTAGGTACTTTGTTGCCGTACATGTGTAGTCAACAGTAAAAGATGGCATTAGGCCTGATAAAACAATGAAAGGATGAAAGAACTACTTTGTGCACTCAGAGCTCGTCCACATCAACACACCGTTAATTCATTTAGAGCCAACATTTACTTTGCCATTTCGCTTCGTCAATACTATTAGTTAATGTCTTCCCCAACACGCCGTATTAGTAAAGGATCTTTAAATGGAATAAACCGCAGCCTAGTCTGCATGCAATGAAGTTTCCAATTATTATGCTGTTTTATTACGTACTTGATGCTTGCAGTAAATGATAGAAGAGCCCAGCAAAAAAAAGAATACTCTGTTGCTTGTCTGTCTGTGTGCCATATCACAAGTCGAGCTCTAACCAAACGAAATATTTTTGCATTGTTCATCTTCTTTCAACGCTACACGATTTAGTCGCATTTGATTTTGCATAGAGTTCTCCAAGCCGCCACTACAGCACAGAACAATAAGGAGGAAAATTCCTGAGATTTGCCTACAAGACGACTACAATATTCATATCAGTAACAATCCTACAGCTCTAAGCTTTAATATCTTTTTATTGTCTAATAGGATCCTGGGATATTGTAGGTGTGGAAAATACATTAAATGTTATTGTGTAGGTAATGAGCTAAATGCAAAGTGCTTAAATATAAAACTAAGTGCCATGCCAAAGGAAAAAACCAACAGCCGAGGCACAGTCTATCCATATTAATGAAACAAACACATCAATCAATGGATTTGCACAATTTCTTAACGCTTATCATACTAAAATACATAAATAGACAGATATATCCACAAGTACATGACAGGCTTGGATAAAACTATTCTTTTGTGAGTTTTGGAATGAACTTTTTATTTGCTACATACAGCACGGACTCTGCAAGGGGATGTTCATAAATTACCTTTCCACGTTCCTATAATTTAAACATCTTTCTAAATTGAGGAGGAAAAGAAATAAAATAAAATTTCTCTTGCAATTTACTGACAACTATTTCACTCAGTTTTCAATCTTTTTCCTCCAACTGTTTAAATTGCCTCATTTGATCAACAATAGCTACGTAGTAGATCATCTACATAGATAATTGACGAGATAATCTGTCCAGTCGTGAGTGATTTGTATGTAGAGTAAAGTGAATCCTAGGAGGAAGTCACAAGTTCTGACTGCACTCTGCGGTTAGTGAATGGTCCCTAATGTAAATAGGTAAGATGTTAAATGTTGGCATGGCATGTGCAGAATAGCCGTAAATGAACGGAATGCAATCTAATTCGACTTAATGCGATACGTAGAGTTGGTGAATGCTATGCAGTGTAATTGTTGCTGACGACGGCTCTCTTCTTAACTTCTCTTATTGTACAAATTGAATTACCACAGCACTACATTATACTTGATTATTATCGCTATGTAAATTTCACTTCCAAATCAGAGGACGGAGCATAAGATCATTACACCATGTAGGTATTTATAAGCATGTGCAACGAACCTTTCCATTGAATCTTCAACCCAGGATTGGCTTTCACCCCATAAAACACTCATTCTATTTCTATTAATGGAATAACTCTTTGATTTCTGTGTCCTTTTAACCAAAGTGTGTAAATCCACTTGAAAAGAACAACCTGTGCTCTGTACAAAGAGTAAATAAATAAGCAGCCGCCTACAACATTGTCGAGACGTGTGGAAACTCATAATATTATACATGTGAAATATCTTGGGCTCCTATTACATTTATTGTATCCCAAACTACTATTATGTACATTAGGCTTGTTTATTTAACAACACCAGTCACCCGCTGCTCTATCTACACGAGACGTCTAATTAACGCTCTTTTGGCTCGCTTTATATCCATCTGCATACATTTATTTATTTTAATCTCCCTATTACGACGGCACAAAACAACAAGCCAAAAGCAAAATACTTTGTCAAGCCTTTTTCATTGAAAAACATTTGCAATGAAAGACACTTAGATAGTAAAAGAACTCAGTCAGTGCAATAAATGTCCACACGTTCCCTTATTCTTAGCTTCATGTCCAAAAAATACTACAAATTCTATTGCCCTATGCAACAGAATTTATACGTCCTACTGACTATCTGATGGAACTTGGGCACTTACTATTAAATTTTAATCAAGACGATTATAGTAGTCGTTCTATGAGCAGTTAATTCCCCCTACCTACCAGCACAATATTTAGTAGGGACCTATGTATATTTACATGAATGGAAATAACTTTCAATTCTATTTGCACAGACAGATTTTTGTTGGCTGCAATTACAAGCAAACGTTTGACTGTTCCCATAATGATTATGAATTAAATGTACGGCTATATAATTATAATTAGATACCTACAGGAAAGTTTTAATTAGTAGATACATTAAGTAGGTTGGGCTTCTATTTTAATTTTTGCAAATTAGCAACTATGCTACCGGCAACACATATGACTCCAACCAAAAGAATCAGATTCAGTAACTCATTTTTTATTGCCCTGTCAAGTTAATCCAATCGACTAATAAAAAAGATACAATTAAACTTTTAGTTTTATCAAACTAACTAAACTAAGTGGCTAAACTTGAACAAAAGTTTAAGTTCTTTAGTCTCACTGCACCGCATGGCGCATAGTAATACTAGTCCTGTTATATTATTCCTAACTATATATCTTAACATATTAAAATATATCTATATCCATAATAAATACTTATCTTGGGATATTTAAAAGGGTTCAGTAATTTTATAATTGCTATCCATAAAATAGGAGTAGAATAGGTACTCCTCGCCCAATGGATTGACTCGTCCGTGTTGCGCTAATCATAAAAGAATATCTCTAGTGACTTAAATGTACAAAGTAACAAATCACGTCCTACATTTTTCAAGCTACAAGATTTTTATCTGATAACATTCAAGAAGGAAAATCATCATCAAGTCTCTAAAAGAAATGTCTATATCGAATTGCGAAATGAGTAAAGGGAATAGTACAAATGGATTTAGCAACTTCAACCAAGTAAAAAAAAAGTATTTGTGGCACATTCAGTTATCGCATCTAGATATTATGACAGTATAGCCTGTTGTAAGTAATATTCGACTACTTTTTTATGTGCTCATGTAAATACAAAGTTGAATGATGGAGATAGAGATAATATGAGAATATATGCGGCAATGCAATAATGTTGCACTGTATCATATTCCACAGGGATTACAACTAGTAAACGTCTTTTGCTGTATGATGTAGGAGGATGAGATGAACCGGACCAAAGTGAGACAGAGACAAAGCTACACAGAAATGCAATTGAATTGACAAGCCATTACGTCTTAGCCGAGAAGAGAAGTGCAGTAAAGAGTGGAGTAGGCAGATAGGGAACTAAATTACTATATAGAAAGCTGATATCACATTACCGAAGCGACGGACAGGTAGGTGGTTGGTGTGGTACGCTAGACTGGTTGTATTTTCTACGCAAAGAGTAGTTAGTCAAGTAAGTAGCAGGTAGCCGCTATTGTCTATGGTAAGAGCGATAGATTATAAGTTTATAAGAAGTAGTGATATTTACATAAACGATACATTCCATCCATCACCACCACCACCACCACCTACAATAGCATTCTATCTTGCCAGACAGACACAGCAACGCAACTATTCCATCTCTATTATGGCCTATAACATTATAACGCAATACAAATATCCGCACCTAAGTACATAATGAATTTACATTAGAAACAGGACCGGATTGCATCAGTCGGTGATTCTCAAACGCCAATCAAACTAACCAGACTCATTTGACCCGATTTTAATTTATTTTTGTTTGCAGCGACAGATCACAGATCCGAGCCAATGAGCTATGCATCTTCAAACATTTTCATTAACGCTATAACAGTTCTTTGTATTTCTTGCTACTGAATGTTGAAATGATGACGTTCGTCCATTGTGATATGAATTAAATATTAGCATAATGATATATAAACTGGGAATTATTTACGAGGGAAAAACGTGCCCTGCATATCTTCCCCTCCTCTCCAAGATAACGGAACCATAAATATAAAACTAATTACACTATATCTAATGCAAAACGAATCGTAATAAAGATAAAAAACTTTTTAAGTAGAATTTTTTCTTGTAGATTCCAATAATAATGTCGTAGTGCTTTAATTTCTACTCTACCTATAGATATTATACGCTATAAAGAAAAGTCATTATTTTTATAACTATTAGCAGTGTCCAGATAAGAGCGCTATAGTGTACTTATAATAATTGATGGAAATATAAGTACTAGAGGTAGCGCCGTTATGATATGAAAGCTAAAAGCACACAGTTCGGTAGTCAATAATAATCACGTAGAATTCGCCTCTGAGTCTAGCTAAATAAATTTTGCTGTAATTTGCCAAAATGAAATTTATGGCAATCAGTTCAAGTTGGTTTCTATGTATTAGGGAGTTATCGGAAAGAAAGCGTTCGGTTGTTATTTGGATGGGGATTTATTTTGATCAAGCTAACTGACGCTCGGAGGTTTGATTTTGGGGAGGGAGGTGTTTCCATTTCTGTGATTCATGTAGTTGCGTCATTTTCGTTTGTTGAGGGAAATTCTTAGGTTCAGACTGAAACTGATGGCCCTGCAGACAGATAATTGGCGAAAAAAGGTAGATTCATTAATGTTTTTAGCTGTGTACGTGAGGATTAGTTATGGGAAATGAGCTAAGAAGTCAAATCTAAGTAGCAATAGCAAGTAGCTAAGCGGAGTGTGTTATTGTGAGTAGGATTGTCGGCCCAGCTCGGTTCTCTGGTTTCTTCTGTCACTGCGAGAATGAGTGGAGAATGGGAGATTGGAGGTGAGCAAGAGAATTGATGGTGCAAAAGAACCGTTGTGTTACCGGCATCAATCATATTGTGACCTACCTATGAGAATAAATTGTATATAATAATGTGATTAGGATTATGGCTATGTGTGCAGTTGGAGCAGACGTGCAAGTCTTCAGCCTGGCCATCATGCACCTTGTCCCTGTAGTCATCGAATCTCAAATGGTGGCAGCTAGTGTGTACTGAGTTGAGTTTTGAGGTCAGCCAAAATCCTGGCGGGTTATTAGTTATTAGTTCACTTGAACTGAGCATTGGAAGAGAGCAGTGTGCCGAGGGTAGGCATGTGCACATATCGCATCTGCGATAGAATCAGAATATCTAGGACTGATTTCTGCGAAGGCTGAGGCAAAAAACTAGAAACATCAATGAACGACCAGGCAGGTTAGCTGCAACGCTTTGCCCATTCCCCTCAATGCTTATTACATAAATTCTGCAGGTTCTACTTGGCCACAGCAAATGCACAAATTGACAGGTTACTTTACTTTAGTTTCTTTAGGACGCTCTTACCTTTGCTCCAAACTCTGAGCACGGCAATTAGCATGAAATGAACTAAGCGGACCTATCCACTTTTCTCAGAGACAGAGACAGACCCTAAAAGTTACAACATCTTTCGACTTTCGGATCTGCATCCTTCTGCAAAGAGAGAGAGAGAGAGAGAGAGACTGTGGTGCTAATGTTAACTATGCTGCTTAGCTAGTTCTACTTGCAGTTAGTTTTATTGCTCATTCCAAGTGAAAAACGGTCATCTGAGAATATCTCTAAACTAGGAACAATAATTTAGACCGGTAAACCGGTAAATGATTTCGACTCAATGAAATGCTCCTTAGCCACACTACGTAATTTACTATACAGATGTAATATAGCTAGCTATAATATATAGACGAGCCTATTATTAAAGAGATCTTCAGAAGTTTACTATCACGTCCCTCCTAATTTCTTAGGCAGAGATACGTAATGCATTTAGAGCTATGTATGTACTAGGAACATTAGTGAGATTATATTGTGTTGCTTGTGATATAGTTCGTATCCATTTCATCTAATGTCGCCAATAAAGTGCACGAAACTTTATAGCACACCAAAGGGTACTTTCTACAACACTTAGAGTCTGTTTTCCAGACACGTTTCCATTAATCACTCTTACCTTTCCCACATTTCCTGTTTCTATAAAGAAATTGTGCACAAAATGAACAATCAACCACTATTTATAGAAAGATAGAACAGGACGACCACAATACCAACTACCTACCTACATATAATTTAATACCTGTGCCAACTTATTTATATATTGAATAGTAGGACGTGTGTAAGTAACCAATGGAAGTTTCATCCGTCCATTCACTACAGACATACATACCTGAGGCATATAAGAATGCCTGAGAATGAGAATTCCATTTCATTTTGCTACCTGAAATAATTAATACTTAAAAAAAATCCTTTTGAAAAGCATTTGTTTTGGATTTTCTTGTATTAACAAGTTTCTTGGCTATATAATTGGACATAAAATTTGTTATTGTTCAGTTTAAGTACCGGGGTGTACTAGAAAAGTTCATTACTGAGCTGTAGAGTCATTAATAGACAAATCAAAGGTTAAAAAAAGTTGAAGATGACTTAATTATTTACCGTTCATTTATTTACGGCTAGCTGTGGGTGAATGGAATCTAATAACTAATAACTAAGCTACCAGAAATCATTAAAAAAACTACCTGGCTGCCACTATAGCATAGACTGTTGATGAGGGATTTTCTTTTAAACATGATTTCTCTTCCTAAATGATTAAATGTCCCTTAGATAGAAGAAGGAATGAGAGAAGGTATTATTATGACATGAACTATGAAAATGTACACGTACAGTAAGTACATCTAAGAACGGTTTGTTTGTTTTGTATTGATGATACCCACAAGACGGCTTTCCTGAACTTGTGGCTTACCACTAGTGTAGACTTTTGTTTGGCTCTTTTAACGAATCCAATAAATAATCGTGAAAAATGTGCCACTAATGTCTTTCCACCTTTGGTTTGCTACGGCAGAGACGTTTAGAGGAAAAGGCATTGCTACAACTTAGAACTCGATGCGAGTGGTGACCAACTAAGGAACCAAAGAATGCCAAACAGAACAGAAAATATGTAGTGATGAAAACTCGCATTTTTTTCTATGCTACTAAATAGTAAACGTACCGCAAATATTTTATTGTGAATATATCAAGCGTATAGAAAAAAATTGTAAGTCACTCATTGCATTTATTAACTTATTGTTAGGTCTACAGCATTTTACTTGATAACCGTTTTGAAAACTTTCATTTCTGATTTCAAAAAATAAATAAGATATTTAACCTTAATTTTTCTTAAATGCAAAGGTTGAGGTGAAAGGGGCGAGGTAAGCAAAAGGAATCTCTTTCCTTTACTTTTATATTTTGGTGTGTGAGACGACAATTTTCTAGTCAGATATATCTAGTAGTCTACTTACCTTGTCTATGTCTTTTTAAGTCACTGTACTGAATAGTAGAGTACATTCATGCAAGTACATAATAAGAGCAACCTACAGAAAGTGAACGTTTCCATTCTTAAACGGCTAATATATTCCGACGATACGAAAGTTGCCAAAAAAAACAGACAAGGCATGTTTTTGCGATATGTTTGACTACATTACAATGCAATGCACCCTACGCGAAAAGAGACGATCGCTATATACACACATGCAGATTTGGTAAACCATAGCAGAATTTATGAGGATAAAAATATTGAAAAGTGATGGGATGTATTAAGCATAGCACGCTAGGTGTTCAACACGTGCTAACATTTACATATGCAGAAGCTCTTGAAAGTTTAATATTTATGAAGGACAAAAAGCCGTGTGCTCACTACGATAAGATATTCTGCCTCGTCGTCAGTCGACGACATTACAATTTGTGCAGAGACATCAGGAAGCAAATTTGAAATTCAGACTACAATGCATTAGGTAGATAACATACATTAGATACAGCGTTTTCAACTAATTGTAAATAAATTCTCACTCGAGAGACTTGTAATATTATGAGAAAAGCCGGTTTGAGATGTGCATGGCCAACATTGAAAAGAAATGCGATAGAGCCAAAGTGAATTGTCATCAAAAGTTGGTAACCTTAATTGCATTGCAATTATTGCAAGTTGCATTTAAACCAGATTTTTTTTACAATCTCCCAATTTCACGAAAAGGGCTGAGAGACTCTTTCGAGAGCATTTCTTTTGCTGGCCGTGTCGATACAATTGAATTCAGTTCAACTATTTTTACTGATTTTAAACACGTCAAACTCGATTTAGATATTATCATGTAGTTATTTTTTATTGCGGTTTTAAATTACTTTTCTCTTAAAATTTTCTATTAGTAATTTAAGGCAAGTTGTAGACATTATTGCCGTGGAGCAGAGTGTCCATTGACTCGAAGAAAGAAATAAACTTGTAGTACTTTGTTAGAGCGTGATGAAGCTACATGTAGCTATGTATAAACTTTACGTTTCACGCTTTTAAGGTGAACAAAACACAAATCAATGCTAACTAACAGCGCCAACAATAAGAGAGTGAAGCAATTTTATACCCACTGCCGTGCCGACTGACTCTACTACAACAACGCTTAACTTTCTCGCAAAATAACATATCTTTTGGGTCACCCTTCAAATCATTTTACGATCATGCTACTTCTCTGTTATCTTAAGCTTCAGTAGATTTATAAAAATCATTCAAAATTTAGGCAGAACCTGCAAGTCACTCAAAACCTAATCCTATCTATATTATTTCACAACATTAATTAATTGCTGTACACACAAAATACGTGGATAGATCCTTTTGCAGAACAATCATCTCAATTATAGTACTCTTCGCCAATAGCTAAAGTAAATATAGAGGCCGGTTTCTTTAATATATGTATTTAGACTTTAGCCATCGAAATTGCTTCATACTCGACATACTCGTACCAATTCAACAACATTTTGATGTTGGAAACTCATTTAAACAACGTATAATAATTTAAAATTTTCCCTAAAATACTTTTACATACGACTAGTTACACAGCTATTATTCAGCAAAATAATTTTTCTAAATCATATCCCTTTAATTTAATTTGTATTCAGAATATTAAGTACCTAGGTATATCAATGAATAAAACAAGGAATGCTATGGTTTGAATAAAGGAATATATCTACATGTGTTTTAGATATAGATTATCTTACATAAACATGAACCAGACATTCAAACGTCATGTTACCTTTTCCGATGCTCTTAATATAGAACAAACATAGTTGATTAACAAAATGAGATAGAGAATGCAGCATGCTATACAGTGAATTACTCATTCATTACATTTAAAACTTCAATAGAAAAGATTTAAATATGTAGGCATAGTCTGGTGCATCACTGTCAAGATTCCGAACTGACAGTTCAATTGAAGATTGTAATGGTCTGAAGAACAGTAGATTATTTCAACATCTTTTGCTGGTAGCTAAATAAGAATTAAATTTTGCATTGATAGATTTGAATCTTTTAAAATCGAGCTAGAGTGTGTAAATTTAGTGTTGGGGTAAAAATAGTTTTACTGTGTAGAATTTCAATTAAAATTTGAATTCTCATTGTGAGGCAGAATTGTTGTTGTGAGCTGAGCGAGATAAATCCGTGCATCCAAGCAAGAGAAAAAAGCTGTCGGACTTGAAAGCTGAATGATACATTCGGTCAATGATCCACTCAAGCATCAGCTCTTTCAATGAAATGCTTTTGAATTGGCCATTACAAAAAATAAATTGTGTGATTTTTGTTAAGTCACCGCGGCATTTGTTGTGTTGCTATTAAAATAGCATTTATTGAAGGTAATGACTGTCATTATGGCACCAAGTCTATATCAATACCTGGCCACAGAACTATTTGCTATAGTGAATAGTGCATTCTGGGATTTGTACTTGGAGCAAGGCATCTTTTTGCTTCTTTTATAGCAACTAAGAAGTTAATTTGCGCATTGTGAACGCAAATATTTCTGTGAGAATTGACTTTGACCCATAACTAATATTATCACAGGCTATACAAGTGGAGGCAGTTGCTAAGGAATATTTATATTACTGCACGTTCCCCCTCTACAAAAGCCAAGTGGACTTTAAGTAGGTGCAATAAAAGGAAAATATCCTTCATTAATTGCATTTTGCATTGAGGCTCAATACATCAACTTTTGTCAGCGACGTGCACTTCACTTGATGCAAAAGGGAATTATAAAAATAAAAAAGTGAAAATGTGCTTATGAAATTAATCCTTCTAATTTTCCCAGACTACTGTGCACTTACGATGGCTCAATGTGAAAAGCAGCCTCTCACTAACTCTCAACTACTTATGCATGATTTTAATAATACTTATTTATTTGCAAATCATATTTATTGTTCGGAAGGCTTATTATTTTCTGAAGGGTTTTAAAGTAGCAACTTACGTACAATCTAAAGCACACAATGCCGTATTAGCACAGCTACAGAACCTGCTCAAAGATAAATTTTTCTAAATAAAAAATGCTTTCTAATGCTTTCAGTTTATTTTAGCTATGGAAAAATGGGAATGTTGTGATTTAAGAAATACGGTACGTAGCCAGATCAACACAATAGAGCCCGTTTAGCAACTAAAAATTGCCACAATGCAAAATGCAAAGACAGACTGCATGTTCCCATTATCAAATATTATTTTAAGCATATTATTAGTGTCAATCACTTTGTATCACGCAAAGTTGTATTATTATAGCTCCGCAAAATCTCGTAGGTATCTCACAAAATACATAAAGGATACAAGAAATGATTTCAACTTTTCTATACTGCATTCTAAATTATAGTGGGATAGAAAGAACCTTAACATACCTAACTAATCTACCTACCTACCTACCTACCTGATTTCATATCAAACTTAATACTTACACATGCATAATACACGATTCATTGTTATGGGTTGTCAAAGTGGCTGGCCATTTGAATCTTATAAGGCGTATTAAATGTTTTTTTGCAATGCAAACGAAAGAAAATTCAGTTGTGCTAAACTCTCAGAGGATTTATAATTATAAGGTTGTAAAAGTTTTCATGATTCAACTTAAATTCACATCACACCTAGTTAAACAAAGCGACGAGAAATTTTCAATATCTCTTCTCTTGTTTCACTAACTATCAGAAACATGGTCTGCAACAACGCCTACTATTCCTTTGTTGTCATTTGCATAAACAACCGTATAGAAGAAACAGACAATTGCAGGAAAATGGAGAGAAACAACTATTGTTTCCGGTTTCTAACTTATTTTCTGACATGCAACCGCAAATATCTATTACAATGCACAAGGTGTTGTGTTATAGTAGCTACTTTTTCAAAAAATATGAAAAATAAGAACTCAAAAACATAATAAATACTATGTGCGCTCTACATTGACATGTAAACAACTTATCAAAAGGAGCACAGGACATTATAATTACTGGCTGTGCAGTAAAGTTAAACCTCTGCACAATTTCTGCACAAAGTAAACAGCCACACAATCATAAGGTGCACTAAATCTTTAAAGTTCCTTATAATAATAATATTATTTGCCAGAACTACACTGACACATAGAGATATTGAGTTTCATTTGGGAAATTCTTGATATCGGTTTCAGCCCTAAGCTCATCGCATCCTTTCAATCTCCGCTATCTGAATAAAAATCTTGCGATCACTCCGTATCACACTTGTACTCACATAATAGCTAAAGATGTAATGTGTAACTATAAATCTTCGTCTACCTAAAGTGAAATAAAGTAAAGTAATAAGTGAAACTTTGTGAAAAATCCTGTTGAGCTTTATCCTAGTTAATAATGGTAGGTGTAGAGGCTAGAGAGACAATGCACGGGGTACTATTTACGTTAAAAATCCTGATGATACGTCAGCCGATGCGATATATAACAATAGCATTATAGAATAGCTTCGTGTAAGTGAAAGGAAATGGAGCAGGTCGTAGTGAGATGGAATTACTTTACATCAGCAATGTTTACTTTTATGAATTGTGTTGTACTTTCTGTTTGTAAACAGTGAATAGACAAAGCTGTACACATGTAACCATATATTACGAGATCCAACCAAAGCAAACTAAATGAATATACCGACGAAATACAAAGAGAACTTATTCTCAGAGCTCTTATATTTTATTAGCCACTGTATTTACTGTTATTATCACAAATTACAATCACACCCTCCTAGCTAACTAGATTGTTTGCTAATAAAAATATCTTAATTCGAAAAGGAGATAATAATAATGTGTTCAATCATAGAAATGTGACATATGCTTGATATTATTTATGAACTATGGCTTTATAAAAAGATCATAACGTACAATAGTAGATCACTGTAAGTACACTGAGTAGATGGATACGTGCACTGAATTCTAATCTTTATCTATAACAGGTATTTATAATGGGCCTAGTTTATACGAGTTACCTGTACACACACGAAGACATAACATAATACAAAACATTCGCTTAATAACTGAGGATGCAATTATATATCCTGCACTATATAGCTAGTGCAAAAAGGAACCCTATTAAATGCAGGCAAACTACTCATTTTGGAATTGCTTTTTTACTTTACAGGAACTTACATGTATGCTATCTTATTAAACTGCAAATCATAAAATATTCGTTTTTTGGCAAATCAGCTTTGAGTTGCTACACGGAATATTTGATGATGGCGATAGAAAGTAAAGAATGTTATATATTGCCATATTGCCAAAATAATATATATTGTCCGCAGATTGTGTACGTAGGAACACACTCACTCGTAGTACCTAAGCGTCCATCTACTTACCTAGCTACAGTTTCTCAACTCATCGCAAACTCACAATGCACTTAGTGCAACGTACGGAAGATAAGTCTAGAAAAGAGATTTTTTAATCTGTAGCCATTCGACATTCAAAAGAGAGTCACGTTCAAAAGTGCTCTAAGCCCCTCTTCCTTTCCGATTCAGATGACGTATGAATTGCTCGCTCTGAGAAAACTAGAAAGAAGCTCAGAAAAAAAAACTTTTCGTCCTCTTGTGCTGCTGGAGGGATTTGATTAAAGAATTTTTTTAGCAGATCCCACAAATAAGCTCTGACTGTGCTAGGATTTTGACCCATACAAACAATTCACATTTAAAATGAGATAGATACACAGCTAGGGATAAGAAGATTTTCTCTCCTTCTAATTCTATTCACATCAGAGCAGGTAAAAAATTAAACGAGGACTAAATATAACATTATTAGCGCATCTCTATGATTTTACCATTAGCGTCCTAGAGTTGACTACAATAATGATCATTCCTTTTTGATTAATATCATTAGTGCACACATACAGGAAGTAACTATAATTATATTATGTACAAAGCCGTTCTCTTCCTATCA
Organism: Tomocerus minor; assembly: GCA_009936455.2. Classification (NCBI taxonomy): domain Eukaryota; kingdom Metazoa; phylum Arthropoda; class Collembola; order Entomobryomorpha; family Tomoceridae; genus Tomocerus; species Tomocerus minor. The sequence goes on from JAAAYG020005769.1 coordinate 13,606, forward strand.
TTAACCAAAAAAAAAGCTTGACAACTGACGCACACACAAAGGCGTTAAGGAGGAGCGAGGAAAAAGAAACGTTTACGAGGTATGCAAACCCGGGTAAGTGTGAATAGCTTTGCAATTTCATTTGCTGTGATGAGCGTTATTTAACAGTGACAAGAAATTCACAGAACTGGTGGGCAACTAATAGACAATTGTCCCAATTGGCAACTATTGTTGAAATTCTTCACCTAAGATATTCCATAACTATATTGTGGCGTTATGTAGAATGTAGCAAAAAAAGTAGCAAGCCCATCATATTACAAACTTTATGACAAGGCTTGTAAAATCGATAAAATTTGAATGCATAAGATCTGGTGAGGACTGAAAGCCATAAAGTACTGACGTAATGAGCTAGTAGTAGTGGTCGTCGACTAGGAAAATAATACGCACCTGTGTACAATAAACAAATCTACGCCCAGAAATGGAAAATCTGTAATCGCAGATTCGTCGACGTGTCATTCTAGACAATTACAATGGTGTAACAGGTATAATGAAGTCTTAATAGAATTCATTGGACATATTTAGTAGTCCGGCGAGTGATGTACCTATATACATATAATATGAGACTGTATGTAATAATATGATAGTTGACACTTCCCTAGAGCAGAGTTGTGTGTCTGCAGCAGCTACACTGGCATTTTCTGATTAGGTACTCATCGCTAATGTCTAATATTATTGTTCAGGTGGGTTTGTATGGCAGGCGCTATGGCATGCAACTTTATGTCTTACTTTTTGTGATTTTTAGTATTACTTATGGTAGCAGAAAGAGTGTAGATAGTTAGTAAGCATAAGTACCTAGCTGAAAAGTTCAATTGCATGGAAACAATTTAAGCGACGCATGATGCAGAGCGTACCGCCTAAAGAACCACTACTACTGCCAGAGAGATAGATAGATAGCTAGCCAAGGAATAATGATGTACCGAAACGAAAGGTAAGCAAGGAAGTGAGGAAGAAGAAGGGAATTCTGCTACACAGACATTTAGACGGGTAAATAAAGTCTTTGCTTTCCTCTCCTGCCAACGAACGAGGGAAGGAAGCTGCCCATGCAACATTGCCTCCCTTATACGTAACACTACACACAATTTCAGGTGTAATGCATCATTTTTTTACGCTTCTCCTCCAATAGAGATCTACACTCTCATTCTACATTGATATGACTAAAGGAAAGTTGAAAGTAATATTATTATAATACCAGCTACATATATTATCGCCTCCTATCCTACATATACAGCACAACCTCATCTTCTCAAACGAAATGCCAAGGATATAATAATGAGATGAGAGAGAGGAGTTATAGGATATTAGGTAGGAGATGCTATAACAGAGCTAGCTATTACATTACTTATTATTTACTGAGGATTGCAATGTAATGCTATGGCACTGCTAACTATATTATTATTATCAGTGTGTGTGATAGGATTTAGGAAGGAACGTTAGTTGAGTAAAAAGGAGCTCTAATCTCTCTGTATATGTTACAGCTTGAATGATGTTACATTGTAGAAATGGAAGGGAGATGATCATCAGATGTGTTTATGTATGATATTAGAAAAGGGAGGTAGAGCCAAGGCTCAGACAGATGTAAACTACGTAAGAGGCCCAGATAAAGTAGCAGAGCTACGAGATGATGAGAAGAGATGCTTCTGCTGACTGAGTTGCACGTTGGAGGAACTCTATTAACTTGCAAGCAAAATAGCCAGTCATCCGTGCACGCAGAATTTCATCTTCTCCTCCGACAAAGATCCTTGCTCTGTTCTCTCGAGCACTTCGGAGAAAGATACGATTATGTGAGACTAGGAAATCCTAGACGGAGTCTTCCCTCCCTATCTCTCTCTCTCTCTCTCTGGCTACTATTTCTTTGCATTAACCAAGGAATAATGCACTCTCGAGCTTCAGATTCCCTTGTCTGCCTGTAACACTGCATCCAGGCATGTAATAGCCAGGTAGGCAGTCCGTAACCAGTATTGTGGGGCCACTGCATCAGAAAGCTACTTACAATAACTGCACACACGACTCTAGAAATATCTCTGGCTATTGTTGTGTGGTGTGTGATGTTGTGATGTGAGTGGGGCTCCTCTATTATTCTAGCCAGAAGAAGAAGACGCTCGCTCTTTGCTCATTAGTGCAGGAGAGAGGAGAAGAAGAGGAACTTATCTGGGGATGCCATATCAACAAGAACTCATCCTCTCTCTCTCTCTCTCTCTCTCTCACAGATACACAGACAGTGCATTATTATACCTAGGTGCATGTTTTGTAGTAGGTAAGTGTCCACGAGGAGGAGAGGATCCGATGTTTCATTGACCTTCCTCAGTTACTTACTACGGACATTAAATAAGGAACTCACTTTTCTCAGCTAACTAACTGTCTTCGAGCAATGGGCTATTTCGTAAAAACTTGCACTAAAACTAAATTCACACCGGTTACAATTATCTTTATTTTCCTGATATACTCTATACCGTTCTCTTATATCTCTCTCTATACACAGATTACATGTCCGAACAAAAATATTATTACCAATCCTCAGCCTCCTCAACTGTATATCCATCCTCTCTCTCTCTCTCTCTTTAATAGCTACCTACTTTTACTAACTTCCATTTATACCATTTCGGAAGAAGAAAACTTGAATAACCAGATCCCAGGGATTTCCGATACCTCTTCCCCTAGACATGCTAATGTAATTAAGGGATTTTTTAAGTGTTTACCGATTTTATTCCATCATACTTTACTACGTAGGTACCGTATCTCCGTCTCTACATTTCTTTCCTCCTGATAGCAAATAAAGAGCAACCACAGATAGCCACACTCACTACTCACTTCTTATCACTACTGAATATTTACATTACACAATATGGTCACATTGACATTGCTTTCCTCATGCAGCAAATGTAGCTTCACAGACATATTTCCATCTTTACCTTACAGAACAAGGGAAATCCTCCTAATTACTACTCTTATGGATGTCATTATGCAAAATTACAAGCAAACATGAGTTTTTAGATGTAATATGGAAAGCGTGACATTAACTATTCTGTTTTTCTTTGGCTATGATGCTCATGAAAATGAATCTTACACCATATTCGACAGCCTTTTACCTCCAACGAAAGTAAGGATGAGTTTTAATAGCCCGTGTGTGACAGACATTAACCACTTACTCATCACGACGTCGACAATTATTACTCTGCAAATACACAGTTCTGGGGGATATGACATTCTAATTGCAGAATTCCTCATTTTTATGAAGACGTAGTGAAATGAAGGAGAGTCAACCTAGAATTCATTCCTCTCATTTTTCTACTTACAATTTTTGACATTGCACTAAAAACCATGACACAAATTACGCATTCCCTCATGTGACATTTTTACGAATGAAAACACAAATTTTAAATTCCATATAGATAACAATTCCTAAGCAATAAATTATCTAAAAAATCAGAAAGCTACTCTAGGGGAATACAGTTTAAAGGGGCGCAACGTTCGACTTACAAGAATGATGAAAATATTGGAGTTACTTTGTAAGGTTTGAAAAATTGGGGATTATGTAGGGAGGTCGGTATGAGTGTAGTTTTATGCAGAACAAAGTGGAGTAGACCATTAGATACATTAGCAGAGATATGTAATGGGTGGTTAAAAATGCAAAATGCATGTAGACGGAATGTCTGTGATACATGTACATGTAGCTGATGTAGCTGCAGAATTCGCCGTAGTTTGCAGCCAGTGCACTTTGTAGCATAATCTCAGTTGTAGCGTGGAAATGAAGAAACGATGTGATACTCGGCAGACAATTGTACCGTACTGTATGTGCGAGTAGCCCCACCCGAGAGGTAGTGTGAGAAAATTAGTCTGATTGTGATTCCAATAGATTTTATCTGCGACCTCACCTCTTCCGTTTTCACAAAAAAATGCAAGGAACTTGTACGGTACTGTGTACTTTCTTTTACTATAAGGACACTGGCACTTACTTACGGTTCATTATTTATTTATTGTTAGCTGTTTAACACTCAATCAGACAAAGTTGTAGACGTTAGTTAAACCGGCCGTTAGATTTTTAAGCTGAGGAAATCAACTAGGAATTCGGTCATTCATGCTAGTCACTTTAATTGCAAATGACATTTTCCTGTCCTTCCTTTTCCTCATTGAATGAAGGTAGAAGGTAGAACAGAGCGACACGAGAATCATATCTTGGATTTACATACATGTGACGGAGAAGAGTAGCCAGGTAGACAGAAATCTAACCTTTCATCTCATTAATCACTGTTGAGTGAGAAGCTTTTGTCGTTTAGCTCAGGAAAATATTAAATGTATGCAGATATCTCGTGTCGTAATCGTTATTCCGTTCCTAGCTTCACTAATATGCATTCCATAATAATGTTTTGTTGATAGTAGGCTACAGTCTTAGAACTACGACGCAGTACATTAAAAAAATGGATGTATAGAGGGACACTGGGTGATTGTTTTGTATTATTTTATATAGGAGAATTGTGAGGTAGAAATCAAAATGAACTTTGTAATATATTCAGTTTGAATGAGGATGAAGGGAACAACGCGGAACGCGGACAAATATGTCAAAGCTTTGATTACATTTTAAATGTACACAATTGTATTGTATACATTTAAATTGCATTGTTGTCTTGTCTTAATGCTAGAAAAGTGTGGGAGGACAGTCAACATTCAGGTGACTACATTTTATCTGCAGTTTTCAAAGTGCCTATAGCATGGGAAATTAAATAAGTAGAGAGATAGGTGAAAAACGTAGTTTCAGGGCTGCACGTTCTCTGCATCTCATGTGTTTTGTGATATGCACCGTGTCATGTCATTTCATGGGCCACAGGCTTTCATCATGCAATAAACAAATGCACAGTACGACTAGAACTCATTCCTAGATAAATATTATGCGTAGAAGAATGTAATATTAATTTTCATCTGCCCTACAACTCTCGACGAACACTCTCCTGGCTCCCTTTGTGAAGAAGATATCAAGAGATGGTATTTTTATTACTAGTTACATAAATAAATTCCTATTCTCAACATAAAAGCTGCATAATAGTATACATTACTAATTGCAAATTGTCTATTCGTGTAGCTCGTAAGTAAGAGAGGCAGATTGAAGAAGGCATTGTAGTAGCAGAGTCTGTACATTGCTGTTGTTAAGTGTTACATATTATTTTATTGGGAATTGGCACGATGTGTTCAATTATTTTCTACTAAAAACAAAAAACTTATTTAATGTGATGTTGTAATTTTGTTCTCTACTTATTGTAACAGAGGTTAACACTTAAAGATAATCTTTACGAGCAAATAAATTAGCAAATAAGGGATTCATTTCTTTCTGCCGCTACAATTACATGCATACAAAACAAATATTAATATGATTCATGAAAAAATGATGTACCGTAACATTAGGATTTTCATTGAATTTCTTGGACACTACATATATGTACACTGTTGTCTTGCTTCCTTCACGCTCCTACCTATCTTCACCACAACATCAATCCCATCAGAATCTTAATGCTTTTAAGATTAACAGTTGTTTTCCTTCGTGATACTTAAAATCGGCAAGTGGAAAGCAAAGAAACAAACTAACACACTTTAGTGTCTACGAAAAATTAAAATCATGTAAAAATCCTTGCAAAAACATATAGTTATGCAGTTCTATTAACATTGATTTGTAATATAAAAATCCCATATAGATACGAGAGTACTAGTGAGTGTTCACTAAATAGCCATAACTTGACTATTTAGTCTAGAATTTATTTCTTGCTCGTTATGCTTGTCTTGTATGGAGTTTCTAAGTGGAATAAGAAAGCAACTGCCTTACAAGGCGTTGAAATTGACTCTTCTCCTGGGATAATTAATACATCTCGAATGTGCTCAACAAATCATAATGCAAAGGATTTATTCGTACTACGAGACACTATATAGAGTGTAATTTTTAGGCAGATGACAGGTGGTCTTTATCTGACATGCTTTAATAAATAGCAGTCAACACGGTCCGCTCACATTTCAAAGGATCTATGTGCCGAATGTGTGTGGATGGCTTTTGTAATGGTTGTTATGTTTATATGGGGACACAAGTTCTCCGATAAACACTACATCATGTCAATTAAATCAGTCATGTTAGGAGATAGATATCACGGTATGTCAACCCACTGACAATAAAATCAGAAAATGATTACTGTAAGCTTTCCTGTAGTCTTGCACGCGCGCCTAGAGCATGAAATGAACAGTTCATATATAATCATAATATAATCTTTTTGATTCCACAACTGTTTCACAAACAATCAGGTAGTTCCTTACGTTACCTTGTTTAATATTATGAACTAAACCAGCACTGAATGAAAGAATAAACCTGGGGAATTAGATCCAGTTGATATATTATGTATACATGTGTAGTTGGAGTTGGTTCGAGTCGAGATGCTATGTGCTCTTTGTACGATATGCTCTATGATGGTGCGTTCTCCACCGTATAAAACTAAAAGCATGTAACCATATGTAACTAATAAATGTGTCTCAGATTTAGTGTGTGATTAAAACGCTTTGTGAATAACTACATCCTTATTTATTTCCTATTTATACGTCTGAGACGGAGTCAGCCTTTTATTAAGATTTTTGTTGTCTTAAATGCGTCATTATGTGCCATTATTATACTTTGCCATTCTATTAGAGCTAAGTGTGCATAGCAGATAGATAGAAATGCCTGTAGCTAAAATATGTAGCTACCTGCTATCTACAGTACAACAGGTAGGCATTATTCATTTCCCAACAAATAAATTCTATACTTGCATTCTCAAAGTACAGAACATAGCGAAACGCTAACAATAAGAACGGCAATTTATAAGTTAAGCATGTACAGTAATGCAATTACGAATATTATTAAAACTAATAATAATAACTGCATATCTAGAATAAGTCAAAAAAATAACTTTTGTGACTTATTTATCAGTACAGTAAAGTATCTCCTGGCTACATCGTTATATGAATGCTTGCATTGGGTAGTAGTATAATAGCTTAGTGTAGGGGTATTTCTACCTAATCACTACAACACTTATCTTTATAGCTAACAGTCATGTCTAGCATTTTAATAATATGATTATATATTTGCACTAGATGCACAAATGTAAATAGCTATGCATAAATAATGTTTTTTGATGAACTGATTGTGAGGAAAAATGATTTTGCAAAGGTACCTATGTGACTACCGGTTACATATGAGCATAATTCATATTCATTATAATAGTCAAGAGAATGTTGTATGATTAGACTTGTGTCATTTTATATTTATTTCCACATGGCTAAAGAACTCCTTCGACGCAAAATCATATTCAGATCTAGAGATTGTCAGTCAAGTGCTGAAGATAGCAAGGAACCTTCTCAGGGAACACAATGCTCTAACAATACATAAGTGTTTAGAGGGGCTTGTCAGTGGAATCTAGTCAATCAGACTTGTATTATTATAATGTACGAGTACAAGTGCAAATATTGCAGAGATTTGCATATCTCCATTATATGATGTAAATACATAATCAAATAGCTATTCATCAAGTTGCACTGCATTTACGAATGATCCACCTACGAGCAGTAGTTTAATCGCCCAAGTTTCTCGTTCCCAACAACATAGTCAACCTACACAGCAATTACATAGTTAAATTACACTAAGAGCCATGCATCTATCACAATGCATAAATCTAATGACACTAAAAACTATTTATCACAAACAGCTCACAGCCATAACATTAGACACAACTCGATGTGCAATCAGTTAAATTAAAGGTAAGGAGAAGCTAATGGCTTCTGATTGTCTGTGTGGAAGTTATTGTCAGAGGCTACAAATGCATTCACTTATAAAATAACTAAGGATCTAATAATATAATTCACACCAGCAGCAATTAAAGGAACAGAAGACAGAGACAGGACAATAGAGATGCTCAGCAGGCACTTTGCAAATGGTGCAATAAATGAGAAGGTAACAAGACAAATAGTGAAATGGGATCTAGAGCTCTTTCAAACACAAATTGTGCACTTGACGACGTCAGCTATGCCAATGGATAGCAAATAGACATAGATAAAAGGAGTGCAGAACTATAAAAAATATTATGGATATCTATGAAGGGATGTTCTCAACAGCTCTCCCGAGAAATTTACCAACAATTCATAATTTTTAATTGTCGAGTGTGAGAAAATGAAGTAAGGGAGCATTATTGGAGTGGAAATAAATATAAATAAATGTATGACATCTGATTCAAAGGAATCGGAATGTGGGAAGATTTCTGCAGCCAGATAGATTTCATCTTATCTCCTTTTGTCATGTTCTCATTAAAGAGGAGAAGAAGAGGAGAGATAGCGATAGCGGTGAGTTAGTGAGCACTCCTCGTACTCTACGATTTGCATTTGAGGAGAAGTGAGGAGAAGTACCTAGTGACTCTGTGAACGAGTGCATGTAAGTTGAGCGGAGTTTTACAAAGTAGGAGACCGCACCTGTCTGACAGACAAATCGACAGTACATAGACAACAGAGAAGATGCATGGCCAGATACAAAGTCTGTGCGAAGTTCTTTTGCCGTGAGATGCACTGCACCAGCCTGCCAGCATCAGCACACGCAACTCTCAATGAAAAGCCAACAGAGTAAACTGAGCACTACCTAAAACAATAACACAATAACATTCTCCGCAGCGCAATATCAGCAAATGTTGTTCTTCTCTCGCATCGTTACGAATTCGTAATTCAGCACGAAAGCTCTTTAGGCCACCAAATAACAGTGCAGGGCATTGTTGATATGTCAAAAATATTCTCACTGAACTTAACAATCAACTCTCAGTGGGTAACCAGAGCCAGAGCGAATGAAATCTTCTGTCAATGAGTTTCCAAACCCTCCATGCCAACTCTCCTACTTATTATGGTAGCGAAAAATCCATTTAACTAGATAAAATATGTGATTTTTTCTGTATGTGTAAGTTGAGACGCCTCGTTTCACCTCCATTACTCTCCTATTTATCTTCTTTCCATTCTATTGCTCGCTACAATCACAAACACTAAATATTTATATCATTCTCCCCCTATACACACACACACATCCACCTTAACACTCTTCACAAATAAATAATCATATCTTTTAAATACACACGTTTTCTAATTTGTCTATCTTCTGCACTATGTTCTAATAACTTTGTATGTAATAGAAATAAAGACTTTTATGGCTCTGACGGAATAAAATTATCAACGTCCCTAGTGACTGAGTAGATAGAGCCCTATTCTCTGTTACGGTTACGTTTCCCCACATCTTTACTTTGCTCACTGATTGAGCAACTCACAAATGCAAATATCTACGTCGCTATTTACTTACTACACACTATTACTAAATTAGTCGGCATTTATCTACCCTCTACACTCTAAAATATAAATAATCTTAAGTAAAAAGATAGAAATGATAAGATAATAACCTTTTCATATATTCAGCTAGTCCATCAGAGTACACAAAAGAGAAACACTCATCATGTACACACGTTCTCTTCTTTTCTATAGCAAGATTCCTAGGATTGACTTAGGGGCAGGATGCAGGACTTTGAAAACATCGACATAGCAAATGCAATCATTTTTTTTTCTTGATCCGATAAAATTAAGACACTGCTTGTTCTCAAGCCCACAAAATAATACTGCACAGATAGGTAATCCACGACGGAAAAGTTTTAACGTTTTTTCATGCACTCCTGACAAACAATATTAAAATCACGAATATTAATTAGTAGCTCTAAATAAAAACACAAAAATATTGACAGAAAAATATCTCAAGCAGCCAGAGAAGAGTTTGTCATCACACCGAAAATATTCTTGAAGTGATTCGAAAGATTAGAATGGAACTGAAAACTGGATGTGGGGGAGGATGAGCTAATAAGTGAAGTAATTAAATAGGCGAGGCAACTCGAAACTCGGTCTATGGAAATGCCGAATTTTATAATGATGGGACGCAGAGATGAGAGTTGGATGAGAGAGTTAAGAGAATTAGTTCAGTTCACTCAGTGAGTCAATGGAGTTGAGTAGAGTTCAGCGAGAGCACGACGTGTGTGAGGTGTTACGTTACGATATTCAGGTTAATATCAATGAGTAGTTAGGTGGTTCTGATGGCTATACTTATTAATCTTAATGCCTACCTTAGAGAGTGCCTACTAAACGTTTACCTGTGGATCTACTTATTCCGTGATTCCTGCATGCGTCCAACAGTCAACTGGTCTGTTTTGTTTTCTTGTGAGTTGTTCTTTGCGTGGAGCTAGGGCCTCAGCTAACTCGCCAGTTAGTTAACTACTCACTTAGTTAGTTAGTTCCTTCGTTGTTGCGTTCTTGTAGTGTACATGAGGACTGAAGCAGTTCGCTCAGACACTCTTCTCCTCTCCCACAATCTCGCCCAGCGAAAAAGCTAAGTCTTGCAGATCTGATGTATAAAGCCGATAGAGAGAGAGAGAGAGAGAGAGAGAATGAGTGAGCTAACGTAAACGTAACATACCTAACACTAACAGCACTAACTAACTAACTAACTCTGAAGCCTAACTCTCTACACTAACTCAACTCAACAATGTATGTTGGATGTAAGCAAAGGAAAACTTAAGAATCCAGTTCTGCTGACCTACTGTCGACTCTTGCTCCAATCAAACTCCAACCAACAATTCTTTAGGTAGACGCTCAACTCCTTGACGTTTATTTAGTTGAATTAATCTCTTGTGCCCGTCTGTAGAGTAGCCTGCCTGGCTTAGTCCTCAGCTTTCCTTGCCTTCCTGCCTTGGCGTGGTCAGCTACTATTTACCTACCATCCAATATTTATACTGGGCTATTACTAAACTCCTTCACGTTTTATTAGCTCAAACAACTGCACACCAAACACCACTAACCATCCACTACCATCGCATCACCCTCCACTATCATTAACTTGCTATAAAAGTAAATAACTCCTATAGTGACTGCCTGGTTATGAGATTCAGCTCTAGTCCAGACACCTAAACTCTAACACTCTTCAAATATTTCGCATTTTGGTTTAGGCTGATTTTTAGTAGTTACTCTTTTAACGTACCTGCATGCCACTTGCTTGATTCTATCAATTTTAATGCACGAAATCTACATCCTTGTAAATATGGTATTTTTATCTGGAAATAAAAGCACGAATTTACTATATATGGAAGTCTTCAACTAAGTCCATGCATTGTGCTCCCCACAATGCAACGCAGCCAACAATCGAAACGTTACTGAATTATAACAAGACACACAATCTCGACTCTATCCTCCTCAAATGTAATTCCGCGGCTTCACTGCTCCCTTCAATGCAATGCTCCAAGCAACATAATCTATTCAACAATTCTACCAACAGCAAGTACAGTACCTTCTTCCGATGAATAACTGAGACAAATTCACGATGCTAAGCTAACTCGAGCTAAGTCACAGACACATTGTATCCATGTAGCAACAAACTAAGTCTGCCTTATACTCAGGTGGACAACAGGTGCATTTTAGAGATGGGACTGCTCCAGAATTTACAAATCTCTCCCTATGCTTCCATAAATATGTTCATCCATCCTTACACGTAGTTTGTATACCGAATCCCGGAGTATTTTCATCTATTTACGAATCGAATATTGAAATTGACTATATATAAGAATATTATATCTAAGATGAAAGGAGCAGTAGTATATTTAAATAGTTGTCTGGAATTCTGTAAATTGATTCTTGCCCTTTAGTTCAAACCACAAAATGATAAAAATTACATGTTTAAAAAGCACAGCCCATTCACACAAATGCCTCATTAGTAAATTAGAATTTCAAGAATGATAAACGAAAAAAAGTTAATAGTTTGGGTAAGAAACATTAATCCAACTTTCTATCATTTCAGTTCAAAATAAATGAACCTATCACATTCATGGATGATGGATTTAAGTTATATCCCCATGTATACTGGTCCGGCACCAGTGAATTCCTTAAAGGCGTAGTTAAAACATAAATGTCATTTCTGCCATAATCTGCATAATATTAATATGCATTTTTAAAATGCAGTTTTGTCCTATTCCCATCTCTACTCATAAATAGGAGCATTGCACAGGCAGGTAGCGAAGGCAGGGAATCTTCCTTGCACAATGCAATCAGTACTTAATATAGTGAGAGCCAGTAAGACAGACACACAGAGCCCCACGCACGGAATTCACAATCAAAAAAGTACTATTCATACAATTACCATATCCAGCACCAGGATCACAACACAACAGAACGTAGCACAAACTACAAACTAACAATCAAACTGCTTCACTCAGTAAAGAGCATGAAGGAAGAAGATCTTCTCAGACTCTTTATCCCAAGCTACGTATCAAAGAGCATATTATTATTGGTTACATTATTGGAGGGAGTATAGCAAAAGGTAACCTACCTATTAGTAAATATTATAATGTAAATATGCGCGACGTATGTAATGTACTTGCCTAGGCCTAAGGTACTTCAATATTGCATTATTGCATACCTACACCCAAGAGTTTGATACTTACAAGTTACAATTACGTGCTGTAGCTGAACGGTTGAAGGTACATTATTGCAGTTTCTTTTCTTCATAGGCCTAATGATGAAAACTATTATAATATAAACTAGAATGTGGCAGATAGAGAACGCAAGTTATATTGCAGCTTGTGTATTTATGTATAAGTAATAGTCGTTTTCGTTTATTTGTTGGTACTGGTTTATTATTTTTATATCTCAGAGAGTAGCAGACAGAAGAACAAAGTAAGTCTGCCTCATTTATAGAAAGGTTTGTTGTTTGGAACGAGTTTAGCTAGATTTTCGGTATGAGCTTCTAAAATATTCCACTCACTATTATTTAACATCATATGCATGAATCTTACATCAAATCATCAATAGTTAGTTCGTGGTCAAGTGACTACAGATATATCACATGCTTTTCCATCCACGTAGCATTAAACTCATTTCTGTTTGCTCTGCATTTTTCCAATTGGGCTTTGCCAATGCCCGATGTATGGCAATTATGCTATGGATTCAAATACAGGTATTCAAAAATCAACAATAAAATATACCCGTCATCAGAAATCAAATTCAAACTGGATAGAACAGTTTTTTGTTCTTTCTTTGTTGTAATCATTCACTGATTTCATTTCCCTGCACTTTTTTTGAATATTTTCATTGTTCTTCTACAAATATTTAAGTAAATCGGCCCCAAAATTTACTATATAGTATAGTAGTAGGTAGGTTTTTATTCAAACGATATAGAATATAGTCTTTACATGTATAGCATCCAAATAAGATACAGCTTTTAAACTAGTATCATATTATTAGAATATATGACGGATTGGTACGTTGTAGTGCATTTAGGATTTAATATTTATGCACATATTTTGTATTAAAGTCAGAATCGTTTTACTAACTGGTTTTAAAATGTAATATAATGTAGTATGGTAAGTTGCTGTCGATATCTATTACTACCTGTTTCAATTGCAGAATTTCATATGTGGGTAATTGTAACCAAGCCCTGTTTAACTTGAATATCACGAGGCACATGACACAACTGTGAAATGATTAGCGGATATATTTAGCTTCATTGTCACTGCTAAAATTGTTGCTTTTCGAGTACGACGCATTGGAGTTTTGCTTGTTCAAAAATATTTATGATCTGTACTATAATTTTCCTTATTGTAAATACCCTTATTATAATTTTCTTGGATTTCTGAGCAAGTAGAAATCTTTATTTTCACACCTTTTACTTATAATATTAACTTGCATCCTGAAACTTAGTGATGGCACTCCCACCTTGAGTGAGGGTGTTGATTATTATTTATTATGCATATGTATCACAATATTCTGTCCTATCACCATAACAATGATAACTAGTGTTAATTTCCCAGTGGGATGTAAGTGGGGTAGCTACACTGCCATAGATAGTGCATAGAGAGCTACTTAATAATTGATTATAATAACATAATATGGAGAGGTACCTACATATTTTTGCTACAGAACAATAAATACGCTGGCGTTTCTCATTTCCCCATCCTATTTGTGCATAAAAATTCTATGCTGATTGCTAGATTGTAATTACCGATGATTTTCTAATTAAGTAGGAGGGAATGTAATAATTACTATCAAGGGAAGAGGCAGATTTGCTCGCACAACAAACAATGAACTGATTCAATTTCATTCAATAGCAATGCCCACTTATGATGTGCAAAATTTTACTTTTTAATATTTGCACGTTATAACGCAGTGTAAATCTGATAGTTATCTGAAATTGTACGCCTTACATTTTAATGAGCTTTATTATTTGGTGACACTTTCTCCATAATTAGTACTTCAATAATCACATGTTGATAATATTTGCTTTTTCTGTGTTTCTACACATAAGTTCCTACTTCCCATAATCTCAGATGCCTCTATAAATAATTATACTTCTACGAACATCCATTTGTAGTCTGTGGTACCTTGACTTTGACTTAAATAGCCATCTTTTGAAAATTAATACTTTTACTTTCTTGTTTACAAGATAAATAAATGCGGAATGGAAACTTGCACAAAGTAGTCAACCTGTGTCTTTGTAAGCCATTAATAATTAATTGGAATCTTACCTTACTTCGGCTAGCAGATTTCGCTGAGCGCTCATTGGGATTTTGGAAAGGACAAGCAGATGCATTCCGCCTGTGTCTAACTTTGGCTGTGGAGCCAGAGCTGGATACAGAAAGAACGGTTTTTTGTAAAGAGTCAATACGTCGCTCCTTTGCTTTCAACTCCACCAACTAAAATATAAATTTAAGCATATGCTGAGAAGAAGGAAACCACCTTATAACCACACTCACATAATAAACTTAATTTATGTGCTGGGAATGATAAAAGAGAAAAGCAAGATCAAAAAACTATGTTAAAAAGAAATTTTGTAGTCCTATGAACTCCTTACGTCTTTACATTTTAAAAAGAATTATAGCTCCCATAACATAAATTACCTAAGTCGCTTACATAAATTATTAATCTGTAATTAGTACACACTTTTAGTCTATCATAATAATGAAAATACATTATTTCCTGTTTGCAAGATCTTTATGTTTATTTTTTACTAAAATAGAAAAATTCGTACCAGTCGAGTGAGCTGTTTTTGAAAGTCCTGTTTAAGTTTCTCCAGATAATGATGATAGGACTCTTCGTAGTGTTGTCTTTCAGCGAATCGCTTTTTGTCAGCATCCCGTTTTATCTGATTATTTTTATAGTAAATTATTAAATTGAGGACAGAGGGAAACAGAATTTTATATCAATTCAGCCTGTCAGTAACTGAGTTACTGAATAGTAACAATAACATCCCATACAATGATAAATAAAAACTGCGCAGAAATATTCCAAGTAACGAACTTGACATTGGATTTTCTTATTTAGTTTATCATGCACCAGTAATTCAGGACTGGAGGCACAAAAATATCTGTCTAAAGTCTATGCTAATGGTAAATCGTATCAAATTACAAAAAAATGTTCATGCGATACCTAAACTAAAAGAGAAAAATAAATAAACACTGTCAAAAAAAATTACGTATTATTTTACTGTCTTTACTTTCATCCGTAGTGAATGTTTATTCTGCGTTGCAGAGTAAACATACAGAGAGATCATTATGATTGCTTTACCTGATTATTTAAAAAAAAAATCTTTCAGTGATTCAGTTATGGAAAAAAGCTAAGCCTATCAGTACTTACTTCCAAAAAAGGAAAGTAAATCGGCAGAATTGCCATATGCAGCGAACAAACTTTGACAATGCATTTTTATATTCAGTCTAGTACTAGACCAGTAATTTCCCAAAGTCAAAAATACATGTCTTAAAAATGCAGGTACTCGTATTGTATTACAAAAAATTCTATGCGAATAATATGGTAAAAGGCAAAAACAGATACGCTAACAATGTTTACTATAATATTATTTTACTACAGGTCTGCTCTCAACTAAGGATTTCTTGGAATAAATTAATATTCAGACTTTTCATGAGATAGCTTTTCACTTTACGGTTTGACTGAAAATAATTAATAACGTTTTTATTGTTTGAGATAATTAAGGAGGGGCTTCCAGCCCTGATTCAAGGATAACGGCTTTAATGTACAGCAATCAAAAAAACATTTTTTGAAATCTGTTCATATTTTTCAAGAAACAGGTTTCCAATATTTTCAAAAATAAAATTCTTTATAAGAAAAAATTGGGGTTTTTAGAGTAGCGGAATGCATTGAAAAAACCTATTTCGATTTTTATACCATATTTAGAAAGACAAAGTTGCATAAATCAGAAACCTGTGCCGTAAAGAATATTTTTCTCTTTTTTTTTGATATTTTTGCAGCTTTGTACGTTTCCCCAAACTGTCGAAATCTGGGCTGGAAAATTTTGCATTTTAAATTAGACTTAATGCCACGGCGGCAAAGCCACATCTAGAATTCTGAAGGGACAATTTAAAAATTATTGTGGAAAGGCATAAGGTGTCTCACAGAACCTGTACTGTCTACTACACCTTAAACAACAAACTTTTTTGCTCTGAAAGTCATGTATAAATACTGCAAAATTCAAACAAAATAAAAATCTTTCCTAATTGGATCGTTTATAGGCGCACACAAGTAAATCCTCCATTCAATAAGTCAATATTAACTTTATATTTACAAATAGCTGGGTCTGGGGGATTAGAATAGAAAGAAAGGAGTACCCGCTGCGTGTGGGTGAACAATAGGTGCAGTTGATTGTCCTTCTTGTGAACCACTTTCAATAATTCAGATCGGAAGTTCTTTTCTAACTGCCCCTTTTGGGTTTCAAGAGCTCTGTTCAACTCGACTTGCAATCTGTACAGATATCCAAAGATTTGTAATGTCAATTCCTTTTTATGCATATCGAAAAGTCAACGCATTTACTCCTATAACTATTATTAAAGTAAAAAAAAGGTGTAAGAAAATTGCCAATATAAATGGCAAAAATGTCGTTATGCTTTTATACATTAAGATAAAATTGAACATTTCCATTTCTAAATTTGCTCTTTAAATGTTTCCCTGTAATTAAAATAAGTTTCTCCTAATTTCTGCAATTGTAACGCAATTTAGCTGCACAGTTTTATATGTATGCATATAGGTATATATTTAGGTTAAAAGATTTGAGTGATGTATTGACGGATTTACTGGTATTATTATATAATATGAGACGCTCATGGATTGAAGCCGAGCTTTGGTTTTTGCTGGTCCGTCTTCTAAAGATAATCATCAGGCCATAAGAAAGTATTGGGGACACGACACATCTACCTGATTCTAAGTGTGTCAGTCAATACAAACTCCCAAACATTTATTATTTATTGTATTCAACTCGGTAGAGTAGACGACTAACTGATATTAAGAAACAGATTTTTCCTACTAGGTAATCATGATACTGGTATTTTAACAATTCTGACATGACGTTGGTATGAGGTTGACTTGGGTGTTACGTAGGGCTGGCGCTTGCTGCCAGTCGTGATCATTAGCATTTTTTTCCTAGTTCCATCTCAATACATTCTCGGCATGAAAGAGAAAAAATTTGGAAATCTGCTATATTTACTCTTTGAAGTAAAAGAGCTAGACATGGTTATTGGTGGATGTAAGCACTAAAAGAAAATTGGTTTCCCATCTTCCGTTTTGTTAAGGATCAGTTGTAGCAAAAAATTGGAAAATGTAGGACTTAAAAAAGCCCGTTCTCGATGCGTGTATTCTGTATCGAATCTGTTGTGAAATGGGCTAAATATAACGCTGAAATGTGTACTTTATTTGCAATCTGCGATAAATTTCAGGCTATGCTTTCCATATGGAAATTACCTATTCAAAAAGATTCATTTCATGCTTAATGTAATGTGAACGTATACACGTCACCCCATTTGAACCTTTATATAACGGTTACCTACGTCGTAGTTTACTTGTCCCGACTGGGTAAAAATAGATTACTAAGGAATATCTTCAAAGATTCATTGGATCTAATGGGGCTCATTTACTTATTCGATGGCGACTTTTACGTAAATTCCGTACCTAGTTGACTCATCACATTTCAATCACAAAAATGTCCCTTTTCTACAATTTCCTTAGATAGAAAAGAAAATGAAAGACTAGATGCTCGAAAATTGGCATATTACAATGATGAACGTTCTTAGAAAAACGGGTGATCATTGTAATTGTCAAAAGTAACAAAAACTCAGACGGGAATTATGCTACGACTTCTTGAATAGCATTAAATTAAAGCCATATGTCAAATTTATTTAACGACCTTTATTTGCACATGTTGCGTCGCAGTAGAATTATTACATTTCTATTGCAAAAATATTTTCTGAAAATAAATCAAAGAAGGCTAATCTACCAATACGTCAAATTATCATACGACAATCATGTTAAACTAGAAAATTGGAGAATCGTCAAAAGAAACCTAAACGTCAAACGTGAATTACGCACTGACTTGTTCAATGTCATTTTGAAGTGAATATAACGAAGATGGATAAAGAAACTAAAGATGCTAGTCCGGTGTTCTGAATGTTCAAGCAGAGGAGTACATGTACATGCTACCTAATTCTAAACACACAGTAATGAAGTTAAAATAAACTTGATGGTAGACTATGCTCATTCTTATTTCCATTTTTTAGTCTCGTTTTTGCATGAAAAGTAATAAAGCGGTATAATTTGCCTTGATGTTGATTACAACTAAATATTATATAAGATATGTGGCATAAATAAATATACAAAAATGCAAAAATCATAAATTAATAATATATCTTCATGCCCCTTTAAATGTATCCTCTGTATATACGAGTACGAATGCGAAAGCGAACGTAAAATAACTTATTTTCAAACCCTTTGCTTATGTAGCTTAAAAATTAGTCTTTAACGAGTTTTAATAGTTAGTACGTATAATTACATGGTAATTATGGGCAATGCAATTGTTTTCTATTCACTCATGTACGTATTATGCATGCATGCGATAAGAAAGTTATAATTTTTTGGATTAATGGTTAACATTGTGTAAAGCCATAATGAGGTACTATACAGAACCTTGTTTTCAAATCATTCATAGCGTATTGATATTTCTTAATGTCTTCTTCTCTGACAGATTTTAATTCGAACTCTCCTTCCTTTCTCAAGCTTTTCGTCAAGTGTCTTTGGCCCTCCAAGTGTTGCCGAAGATCAATAGCATGTTTCTCTAAACGCAGATTAACCAACTTCAGTGATTTTGCCTCTTGTTCCAATTGTTGGTTTGTTACTCGCAATAAACGAAGTTCTTCGTCTCCCATTGTTGAACCAAACAGCCTCCCAAATCCAAAACAGTCCCAAGTAGTTCGTTCCTACAAAATCATCCAAACCATTGAAGCTGATATTTCTTAATTATTTATAATTTAATTATTCTTTTTTTAAATTCACTTATTTTAATATTTTAAGTGTTATTCAAATGTCTTAAAGAATGTCATTGTCCTTATGGTAAGCTCTCATATCGAATGAAATGACAATAAGTTATAAAACGGTTGTTTCCTGATATATAAAATCTTCACATATATTTGTAAACATAGTATTCGTAGGTATATAGATAGAAAATTTATTTGCATTTATTATCTACTTGATAAAATCATGATATATTTATAAAAATGCAACTATTCCATTGCATGACAGAGAAAAAATCGTTTAGACTGAGAAATGGCGATAAAATGATTTCTTTTCAATAAATATTGCGTGAATAGTCTCAATTGCTTTGTTCCCGAGAGGTTACTATAAAGAGGTACCGCTTTATTTATCTAAACAGTAATTTATGCCACGCTTGGCTAGAATTTTTGATTGATGAATGTAGTTTAGATATTATAAGCAGTGACAATTGATAAGAATTAGTCTTGTGTTAAAATGTAGGTTATATTCTTGGGGGGATTTCTACATTTACTAGGAGGATTATCATCTGCATAAATTTCTGTTGCAACTAAACTAATGACACACAAAGTGCAATCATACAAATGGATTTATTAACACAATCCTCAGCACTCTAAGTGACAAAGCCTGCTGCAATATGCTGCACACTACAAAATAACTGTTACAAATACAAAGGAAGTGACAGGAGGAGAGTTAAATTATGCCGTTGCATTGCTACATTGCCTTATTTGGATTAAATTAAGATGAGATTCAGACGAACAGAAAAAAATCTTTGTCTTACCATACATACCCCTCTATTATTGCAATCTTTGAGCTTCAAGTCATTTTGCTATTATTAGTTCCTCAGCTATTTCTCTTCGATACTTATTTGGACGTGTACATAACAACACTCATTGCTCCAATGTCACGTTCACACTTTTTAGCAGAAGGATTAAAAGTGGATTAATGGAAATTTTATTAGTACAATCACCTTATGTGCTTATTTATTTCCTAGCCTCTATTTACATACACTTACTGCAAATAGCCTACTAAAACGTACCTGGCCAAATATGACTAAGAATAAACCGCACCTTTATTCTTCACACTTTTAATGCTTTCGACAAACCGAAACCTATTAAACGTTTTAAATTACTTTTTTACTATCACGCTTAAGAAAATAAAATCTACCAAAGAAATTAGTTAATTAATGGAGAAATGGATTGTTTGCTTAAGATTGAGAAATATAATTATCTTCAGAAAATAGAAAATAAATATGTGTAATAAAGTAAGGCAGAATCCTAAGAAATGACTTTTACATCAAGTTTGTGATTATACCTTGAAAATAAAACTTTTTATACAACAATTAAATATTCTTAAATACTTTAACGTCAAGTTTATTTTATTATTTAAATTTGTTTTTTTTATTGTATAAGTTATTGTATTGGGAAAAGGAGCGGAACAGTGATTTAGCTCAGACAGGCTTTTTTGTTGCCTCAGACTAATACTATGATGATTGATGGCTTTAGCCCTACGTTAATAACTCAGTATTAACAGAATAAAATAGAGATGACAGAATGACAGATAAATTTAGTGGCACTGGACACGTCTTAGAGTAAGAGATAAATTGTCACAGAACTGTATAGAGCGGTGAGTGAAGGAGCAAAAGATTTTGTGTCTGAGATTCATAAAACTGGATGTGCACTACATTATGCAAGCCATTGTCTGTAAATAAGGTTTCCTACTTTTCTTTTGCATCTTTATCTAATTGTAAATTCTGTTTTGGATGTCGGGCTGATCTAAAACCGTTAGAAAGAGATTCTATAGAATGAAATACAACGAGGAAACCAAACCCAAACATTGCCAATTTAGTGAGATGGTTGGGTGACTTCTTGTGCCAGGGATTAGAATAACTAGATAAGTACAACAAATCTTTTTCAGATGTACCATTACATACATAGAACCATCTATCTATACCTACAGCCTCGCTTACGTATTACGTACATATCCCTGCTTTGCTAAAAAATACGATCCACTTTTTCTGTCGAGTTCCTTGCCATACATCGCTACATATCTTAGTATACATTATGTGCCTATTTAGTTTGCCTTCCTTTTGTGTCTACTTTTTGTTTCCTGTTCGAAAAGGGACATGTTTACGAATGCGATGTGACAATAATAGTACAAATCCTTTGGCACCCTCGTCAAACACTAACAAAACTCCAAAATCTTGACGTCAGAGATCTAATAAGAATTGAACATCTTTGACAGAAGACTTTCACTACTTTTTGTTGTGAAGTTACCTCGTTACGATCGCAATAAGTACTTGATCATTGTAACATATTGCACAATAAATTCATAGCCACTTTTTTCCTTTTTTTCTACTGGTTACTACTATCATGCGAACAACGATATAAATAGAATATTGTAGTAACAGGAAGTACTGCGTAAAATATAATCTAGATTTTATTTTTTAACTCGCTAAGGGAAGGTGGATATACAAAAAATAAAATTATCACACTTCTTTATATGTCATATCAGAATTAATAGCTTTGTATACACAGAGCTTATTTTAATTTTCCGATTTAAAACGCAGTTCCTATGATTTCTTCGGGTCCAGATGCCACAATTATCATAATTAACTACAATAAGTTTCAGTCTAGTTTATTTATAACATATAATGTGCTCTTTGTAAACAACGTGCAAGTTGACATGACGTAATGATGGGAGCAATGCCTGTATTAGACATACTACAATTACAGATACAAGCCAGAAAGCACGCCCAGTCGAGACTGGCTTTGTAAAATGTTTCAACAGTATTTTCTCCCGGAATTTGACAACGGCATAGTATATGGTGGCACTTTGACAACTGCACTGACGCATTTGCATAAAAGGTACCACATTGGCTTCTAAAACACCTTTCATTAAGCACTTTTACTTTTAAAATGCTTATTGAACTAGAACTTTTTCTACTAGAATACAATTATGATGGTACTATTAGAAAAGGGTCCTAGTTCCACCCGCAAATATTATGCAGCATAATACTTCTGTGTATTGCTGATAACATAACAAACACCGTCAAACACGGGGAAAATATCAGTTCATCAAAATTACCTATCTGGCACATTAGTTTCGTTTATATTTTGAAAATTTTTAAAATAGGATGCATTCTGGAAAAAACCCTTTAATCTGCAATCTCCACTAATTTTTAGCTACATAAATTTCACATACATTTATGTAATGTACTTACTATCTCCTAATAAGATTCCAGAGCTTCTACAAATAGTTGATTGATGCACATGATACTTTGTATATTTTATAAAGCTAATACGGGGGACTAAGTTGTTTTGTGCAACTTGCGCGTAAACATAATTTTTGTACGGTTGGATAGATTTTGGGAATTTTATGGTACAATGAAATAAAAAGAATCAATTTGGAAGGCGAAGTTTAAGTGACTATTGAATTTGTAAGTGGACGTTAAGGAGCCTCCAAATTAGTTCCCCCTATTGTGGAGAATAGAAAAAATGAACCTTTGTAGCTATAGCCCCCATTTAAAAATAACCATCCCCCCAAACAAATATTTTTCATATATGTTCATAGGTACCGCCACATGCCACATTGATATACTTCCATTACTAGTGAATGAATTGACAATTGATTTTGAAGATGACGTCAGTAACGGCAAATATAAGGAGGAGTTTAAATCATATAGTTTTTAAATCCCCAATCCATAAATCTAGCTACAAATCTTAGTGGTGTGAGTCAATCCAACAATACTGTATGTGCTGCATTTCTATTCCGTTTTCTATATAGTGAATTTGTCATATCCAGATTTGGAATAAATTTTTCATAATTGGGTAGTGACAATAAAAACTAGGCGTTTCTCTAATGAGTCTTAATCAAAAGGTGTTTTAATTATAAGGCTTGAAACAGAATTTTTGGAATTTCGTTTTTGACGAAATTATAGAAAAATGTTCTTTTAGTTTTCTCTTATTTCACAACATAAAATGTTTTTCTTCTATTATTGCCTGTGCCGATTTTTTTGATCGAATTTGTCATTATTATATTTAAAAGTTCACTATAGTTCTTTATTTGTTAAAAGTAGTTTTAATTGTGTAACGTTTGAAAGTTTTTTCTACGATTCAATTGCAGATTCTAATAGCACCGCAGGACCATACAAATTCATCTAAGAAGAAAATCTGTAGCACCGTTCAAAACTTAGTGTATACCATGCACTTTAACTTTAACCTACATAAATGTATTTAAGAATTACACAGGATAACGGTGTCATTTACATTACACAGGGTAAATAAACGTTCATGGTTCAGAACCTTTTTGCAAAACTGGCAGGTGATTTTTTGTTCGGCTGTAAAAGTTAAATCCTTCAGAGTCTGGCAGCAAAAACATTGTAGAAGATAAAGTGCGCATTTAAGAAAGGATAAATGAAGCGTACGAATATCGAATTTATAAAGCACCCAGTAAATTGTTGCAAAGTGAAACAAGAAATTGAATTAAGTTTTTCAAAACTTAAAGATTTAAGCCACCAGACCTGCATTTCCTTTTCTGAAGAAATAGATGTGGATGTGGTTAAAGCTATCTGGCCTCCTTGTGTGTTGTAAGGAGTGTGACACTTATGTACACAACAGTTTTGAGCAAGTTTAACAGTTTCCAGGAACGTGTTAATCTGTTACATAATATTTCTGGGAATTCGACTTCTGGGAATGAAAAGGAATAATAAGATTCTGTCTGTGTTCATTACTCTATTACAGAATTAAAAACTAAAATCAATTCTAACCTGGCCGTCTGTTGATAATCCAACAAATTTCTGTGGATTTTATAGCACAAGGTGATTAAGAAAGTGTCTGTTCGCTCGATTTCGTTCTCGTTCGTTTAAAATTGAAATTAGAAGGATGAACTAATGATAGGAAGGAGAGATAATGAAGTTCCTAAGTTCCTATTACTAAGAACCCAAGAGATGGAAATATTATGTTACACGAATTAAAAAAACTAGGTAACTACCTAGGTACTTAATTTGCAACTGAAATTTATCTGCGTAGTGCGGTAGTGCAAAAATAATCTACATAGTCCACATTTCTCATTTAGCACATCCACAAGTCCGCCACTCAGCTACGGGCGGAAGGAAACCTCGTCTGCCAGTAGTCATAGTCGATGCATACAACCCAATTTCAGCCTACAACCGAATACACCTCTTACACATGCAGTGAAAGTAGAGCTGAGCACACTGAAAGATTTCTTGCCAATTTCTAATTTTAGCCAAGTAGTTG
The DNA here is from genome assembly GCA_009936455.2 of Tomocerus minor. Classification (NCBI taxonomy): domain Eukaryota; kingdom Metazoa; phylum Arthropoda; class Collembola; order Entomobryomorpha; family Tomoceridae; genus Tomocerus; species Tomocerus minor. The sequence goes on from JAAAYG020005769.1 coordinate 38,283, forward strand.
TTTCGTCCATATAGGAAAATACATAGGGAGAACCTATAGAGGCAATCCCCACAAGTTGCATTTAACTGCCGTCTCGCTACAAATCCATATCTCTCACTAAGTCATGATCATCTTCGTACATGATACATAGTCTTCGTACCTAATCGTTCGCAGCATGGTCCGCTAAATTCTCTATGGAATATCCGTTCAATTAATTCAAGAATTCCGGCATTTGTAATCTTTCTTAAATAGTTTGCATGCATAGTTTCTAAAACCTGTCGTTCAAAACTCACCCTTTACAACGATAAGCCTTTCTACTCTTGCTCGCTCTCTTCTCTGTGCTTAGACGTACCTGTATAACAGATTACTACACTGTGTGTGACATACAAAAACCGAAAATTCTAGTCTTAGCTCAATTATGTAGAAAAGAAATCCATAGAACAAACAACGGATATTAGCGAGTTTAAACAAATTGAAAGTGGATTAAACTTAACAAACATCATTAGGAATAAGGAAGTGTTTATTTTTTGCCAGATACTTATCATGATTCGGAACACATGCTGGATTTATAAAACACAAACGTACATATGTACCAATGGTAATGACTAATGAGTGATCACACAAAATCCATTACTTTACAGGAAGTTACTTCATTTAAACATTCAATAATGCTGCACAAAAGAAAATTGGGCTTTTCTACCGCCTCGTTTATAATATTGTGTATTCTTATTCTAACTACTGCATAAAAATACCATAAACACAGTAGTGAGTCTACGATAGTTTATATTAAAGGATTACCACCTTTACACATTTTTTCCGGCTACACTAACTACCACATTGGTGACAGGCACTATTACAACAAATGTATCTTATAGTTTTTATTATAATACTTGTACAAAAAATAGTACATCCAGATAATTAAATATAACGAAATTGCAAAAAAACAATATAGCTTAAAATTTAAATCTAGATGATTAGGCCTTATTCATTCACACTGAGCAGATTATGCCAAAATATATTTAAAAAAGCTTTGCATATTGACTGCATTATATCGAAACTTTTTTTATTATATATTTGAAGCCAATCTGCTATGTGTTGGTAGGAAAGGAAATTCTGCATGTATTTAGCAAATCTAACCTCCGAACCTACTGGATTTTTCCTAAAGAAAAACCGATGACAGTCTTATCATATTATAAGTTCAATACAACCTAATCTAGTGCCATATAATTTTTTTTAGTTGTTTCTGAAATTTTTAATGCATTCTTCTTTTTATTGTAAAGGTGTATCCCTAAATATTCATCACTGTAATGTGGAACCATTGCATTGCTACACATTTTTGGTTCAACGTATTTCAATTTTATTTTTTATATAAAACTGTGATGTTGCGAAAATCTGGTATAAAAATCTCATTAAAGTCACTATTCCTACAAGTTTCACATTTCCCATTGTTTCATTCAATATTACATCGTGTGATTGACGCATATGTACATGACATGTAGTGATCGGTATGATTTGGAGTGAGAAAAAATTGTCCAAAGCGACTAACCTCCATGACGGATTTGTACAATATCTGTTGCACCATCTATCCAATATAATTTGATACTTTGCGTGTTGAAATTCCCGCGGATGTCACAATTCTAGATCAAGCTTCTGTTTATCTATTTTACTTCGGTCTCTCACTCTCTCTCGTTTCTGTTCATTGTCCAACCAAATTCCTTTATTGTTTATTGTTGTGTTACGTGTTGATGTGTTGACACTCAACTATCAATTATTTTAATTGTATGTCATCAATTTTTCATTCATATTTCAGAAATAATTGTATCTCATTTGGTTATTACTTGATTAAACATTTGACCTGTAGTGTTTAGCAGCTGCTCCGACACTAACCCAGTTCGTTATTTGCCTACTAACAGCTAACCAAGACTAATAGTAACAATTCCAAAGGAAAGTAGGAAATAGGGATACATTGACAATAATCATTGGAACGATATTCAAAAAGTCATTGGACTTTCGTCCTTTCCACATTATTTGTTTAACGATTTCAAGTGAAAGATTTTATGATACTCCCGTCTGCAGTAAGCTCAACAGAAATCAACAATGACGGTCGGTGACATGAATGGGAACTTAAGATATTTTTAGGTAATTTTTTATCACTTCTTAGTTTAATCTTCTTGGAATTGTTGAACTTTTGTTTGTCCTGAACTCAAAAATTAATTAAAAAAGTTCAATGTTAAGGATTCGTGCCTTGTCTAACAATATAATGGACCACCCACACGGCTTCGGAGAACATACTATTATATATAATTCTATTGTTTATATCTAATCTAAAAAGTTTCATACCTATAGCTATCTAGCTTTAATTAATAGTTGAAAACTGACCAACCGTTCCATGAATTTTAGTAGTCATCTAAGCTTTATGCTGAATAACAGTAAACTCTCCAACTATACAATTCTATATTTAAATTAAATTAAAAAGCAATAAATGAAGGCATTGCATTATTTCACCCTAATTTTTAATATTAAAACAGGAACGCTAAAATACATTGAATGAATTCACTGATTTTGAAAGAAATGCTATATTTTTTACAATTTACAATATGCAAAGTAGAGTCTACAATAAAATGATCCTTTATATCCGTGTTAAATATTATTGTTTTATTTACTTTTTTAAAAAATATTTAGCTGAACTTCTCGAGAGCTGAACGGAAATTATTGAGCAGTGTTAAAAGGGGCAGTCCTTCTTAGAAAATAGTATCGAAGGCTTTTTTATTTGAGGAAGATGCAAAATACTAGACGAATACATAAGCTGTGTTACGGAAAAATTTCGCTGATGTGAAAACAATGGCTGTAAATGGAGTTGTTTACGGCGTCCATGGCCCACAATCTTCCAAAAAGACGCCAATGAAGAATTTGACCGCACGAGAAAAGAAACTGATTGCATCAGTAGATACAAATGGATCCAATGACAGGTTTGTTGATATAATTTGGCGAAAAAGTAGATTAGTTTATACCAAGTAGTTCATCTTAAAATATGCGATGTGTTTAGGAAAAAGGACAATTCAAACGGATGGCCGTCAGACATGGAACCTGAGTGGAGAACCACTCCTTCTGACATGATAAATCTGAAACAGAGCATTAATTTTGAATGCAGCAACTCTATTCCTATCAACTTTTCAGAGGCGTGGTCATTTTTTCAAACATGTGACATGACGGATTTTATGGTAAGATTTTCAGACTAATTAATTAACAACGAATTAAATCTTTCTATTATCTTTTTATCGATTTATCTTTCTTATCTATTATTATTATCTTTTTAGTATTTGCTACTTTTTCTATCAATATTATTTATTGTAAATACCAACATATCGAATTTAAAAACTATAACTTGTGTGTATTTACTGTGACAGCAACGCTTTGACCACAATCCGCCTATTGGAAAGATACGAAGAAAATTACGTGGGCTTGTTGGAAACCCGCCGTTAAGACAATCATTAATGGCCGAGAGGGATCTCATTTTATCAATTGCTTCATGTGAGTTTTAATTTATTTTGATTTTGACTTGATTTCTTTGATGATTTTAACCAAACTGTTTTACTTCTAAAGGCCCAATGAGCGATTCTATTGTTCACCGTCGGATCCTTCAAAGTATATACGTATTCATCACCAAGAAACCATCCTGCACAAGATATGGAACACATTGGGAAGAAGTCGGTTTCCAAGTAGGTCCTAATTCATTTATGTACATGGTCATTACGTGTGGTGATGACAGATCAACACTTTATTTCCTTGATTGTATTGTAATGCGTGAGCAATTTCTAAAGTTGTCCTTTCTTGATAAATAGGGCCAGGATCCTGCAAGTGACCTTAGAGGCGTAGGAATGTTTGGAGCTTTACAAATGCTATACTTAAGTTCTGCTCAGGAGACAAAAGAGACTTTGGCTCCGGAAGTGTATGCTTTATCGAGACATCCTATTCATCAGTTTCCATTAGCCGTTCTAAGTCTTAATGTTACCAGAATGGCTTTGGATGCATTTAGGGATGGAATACTGAACAGGTAATTAGTGCGTTAAATTCTGTGGTGCAATCTTTGACATTCACTCCATAAATCAAAATATGGGCCAATATTTATTTCAAATAGACTTGATTTCGAAATAGTTCATGCATAAAAGTTGAAACATTTATATTTTATTAGGTTTTGCAACAAAGAAGGAGGAGCTATTCCTGTTGTGAATCAGTTCTACTTGGCAATATTTTTTCGAATTTTTAAGAAGTGGAAGGATAAGGCCATGACCATTCACGATTCCTGTTACTTACTAAAAGGTACGTATTGAAAACTGTTGTTACGTTTTTTTTTGCATATAATTTAGAAACAATTACGGAATTTAAAATACGTTTGCATAGAGCTATATTTTCAAAATAATTTATAAATATCGGGGTGTATTTTTTTAGCCGTAGAGAAATGGTGTCGTGCTCACCCAAAGAAAACGTTTAGCCGCTTGAGAGACTACTTAAACATGAACGAGCGTGGAGATGGGAAGGGTCGCTACCGAAAATCCAACAAAAAGCACAGTGGAGCTGATGAGGCGAATCTGTCGTGGCTTGATCTGACGAAACCGTCATTGGAAGTATTCATATGATTGACAATGAATAGAATTTTGACTTTCAGTGCAACTTAATTTAACTTCTCGTAACTTGACGAACGTCAACGTACAAATTAGGTTTTTATATTATATAGCAGTTATGAGTATGAGATCTCAAGTCCTGTTAATTTTTAGTACATGACATATTACGTAGGTTTTATTTTATATAGGTATATTCTTCAACTTACGTGTACTTTTCTCAGTTACAATGGAAATGCTAGAAAAGCAAATCAAGCTTATTAATTAGGAATAAGTATCCTAGTGTTAGTAGTGGCCTTCTATCTGTGGGCAGAACTTGTGCTGGTTATCCGCACGGAGGAACACGATTCCTGTACACAAAAACGTATTACTGAGAATAAGTAGCTGTAAATCATATATATGAAAATGTCGGTTTCTCGACCGAAATTAAAAATAGAAACACAGATATTGTAGTCTACTTATGATTAGTATATTATAAAACCGGTAATGTGTAGCAGACGTAAGTAATACTTAATTACATTAAGATTGTCACTCTTCCTATTCAGTGTATATGAATGCATATGTGAATCACAATGCACTGCCCACACCCAGTTGTGATGTCTTGTGATATACATTTCAAGATGCTCAGAAAGAACAAATGCAATCAATCTCTTTAAATGTTCAATGTACCAGTAAACGCTTGGCTTATTGTTAGTTACATTACAAACTGAATAATTTTAAGGTCTAACGCAACGTGAGTTAATTACACAAATGAAACATAAGTTGCTTTCAGTTTTTTTAAAAATATTTTTATCTTAATTTACATTATATTAACGTAGTGAAGTGTAGCTATTTTAACTAATGCAACGAATTGCGCAATGCATGTCAAATAGTAAGTTTTCCTATTTTACTCTTGTGTTTTATACTTTTTGCCATACTAGTAGCGGATTAGTGAATCTCATTGTTGATTTAATACAAGTAGAAAGGTAATTGTACCATTCCTAGCATATCGGGACAACAATGTATTTTATATTTTACTATACACAACAGTAGAAGTGGTTAGACACTTTTTTCTCACTTTCACAATGAGAGTTTTAATTCTATGGAAAATTACAGACACATTGTGGTACTTAGCTGTGTATTGTTACCCAGACGCCAATTATTCGTCATACCATACGAATATGGGACCTTGCTTAATTGTAACTTGTATTTACATTCCATTTCCCTAAAAATCTCTTGATTTCAACTAATGTTTTATGGCTGCTTAAAAATACCCTAGAATTCAAGAAAAACAGATTCGATACAAGTAAGTGTTTCCAAATGGTCACAATGTATGATGCCCAAATTTTTTTATTTTGTATTTAGATTTTTAGATGTAGTAGCTAAGTTTGACTACTTTTTTTTACTTTATACTTTAATTAAAAATTATATACATATATCTAAAATAAAAACTGTAATAGATTAAAAATGATCAAATCTATAATAAATAATTGTAATAGTAGAATTTCATTTACTGTAGTGCATTTTTTATTTTCGTTTTGTAATTATGCTTGTGACGCTGATTAAATTACTATAGTGTATAAATCTATATATCTTTATTATCTAAAAGTAGATTATGCATGTGTGACAAATTATATCATAAATAGATTGGAAATTATAACGTCTGTCTTTCTACTGAAAAAATTGTAACTAGTATTTAGTTCATAATTTGACACAATTGTACATGTATTCAATTTAGTTCAACTGTAACAGAACACGCAACGTAACGTATTCAATAGTACAGCTGTAAATACGTATTGAACTTTATAACAATAAAAGAGTAATAAACAAAAACTTAATAATGGTAGTACTAAAAAAATCAGTTACCATTTGGTCAACTTTTTTAATTACTTTTTGTTATATAGTCACTTCAGTCAGTGTCTTCTCATACAAAGAACTTAAAGTTTTGATAAAAATATTTATTGGCATAAGGTTCGTGAAATTTTGGGTAGAAGCAACAATGGAAGTAAGTTGTAACTAAAAATGTTTATGGTGGTTTGAAAATAAGGAAAAAAATAAAATCCATCAAATGAATTGAAGATAAACGGCATTGGATGCAAAAAATGTATGGACAACGCATTTTTGTCTGTTTTTGATAATGTCATATCTTATTATTTGCAGCTTCTTATGAATCCATATTGGCTTCCTTGGGCGATTATCTCCAAGACATAAAATTCAATTTCCTTCAATGGCTTAAATAAGAATAAAGTAGTCAAACGCCATGGTTTCTGTGCTGCCATTGGACGGCGCCGCGTAGCGGCGACGTCGGCAGCGCAGGAACCCAATGGCGTTTGACATTTATTAAACGAGCGGTTTTCAAGGCTGGGAAATCTTCGAGGATACAACAAAATACAAACTGCCGCGTAAACCGTGAAGTTTAATGTTTAATATCTGTAGCGACGGTTAAAGTTTCTCGATACAAAAATTGAACGTAGCTACTAGCTGAAAAGTAGAACTGCGATAAACTATGAAGTGGTCGATAAGACGGATTTTATTAATGCTTATCAATACTGCATTGATTTTTGTGTATGTATGTAAATGCATTATTCTTCAGCTTGTTCTCGTTCTGCATCTCGATAGTCTAAAAAGGAAGAGTGCCTAAATCTGAAGCAAGACTCTGGTATAGGTTGATGCGAATGATTTTGCTAGTTTATCTAGTTGATGTGATTATGAATGGCAATATTGGTAATTGAGAGTAGAGATTGTGCTTGCATAGTAGGACAAATGATTTTAATTGTGTTATGATGTGATTGTGGCCGGTTCATTCATTAAATCCGTCAGTATGCATGCACTCTGCACTGTAGTGTAGTGTGTGGCAAAGAGAAGTAGCCGAGGTAGTTGTGGGACTGTGTTGTGTGTTTGTTGTGTATAAGTGTAGTGACCTAAATAATCCATAACTGGTATATTTTATGGTTAAGAATTTCCTTTCCTATATTCACCCTCCACTGTGAGCAGGGCATGATAAAGTGCCACAGGTTTTGTTGTTTCTCATCACCCTTTCAATGAAAACCTCTCTCACTTTAATTTTAAATGTGCCAGCAGTCTGGTGAAAGCGATCTCCTTGGATTTGTAATGGCGTAGATGGTAGATGGGCTTATTTGCCTGTGTAATGTATTCTACCACATCTATACGTCTATAATATTCAATATTATACTATAATATTATTTATATCCTCGTAATTTGTTCACCTTTCTTTATCTTTTTTGTTTTTGCTGCACTTATCACTTAGTGTGAAGGACAACATATCTTTGCCCTACTCCTTGCGAAATTGTTCTTCAGTTAGAGAACCTTCTTAATAATCACTGCTGATATTTAGTCGTTCTTTATGCTTTTATCCGTTCTACTACCCCTTTCGTTTTTGTATACTTTACAAAATTCAGTCATTTCATTCGTAGTAGTAGTGATGAGTCATAAATCCTAATTTAGACCCTGCTTTAGAGAGTTTCTTCGTTTATGACTGACACCGTCATTTGTTTCCAAATTCCATTTTCAGTCAACAGTTCTAAATAACATTGTTCATTCTTTCGTTTCGACTATAATAGTTTGTTTATGAGATAAATCACTCAGCTGGCTGTCACTCATCAATATTCATCATTTTCATTGGAATATTCATCGGCGATTCAGATTCCCATTAGAAGCGTGAAGGTAACAACTTTTTAAACTTTTACAACTATTACATATATTTTATATAAAGCTGAAATAAATCAATATTTGATAATAGTCAGCAGTAAGCATTAGGGCATTTAATGTCTTATTGTATTAATTGCTTTCGGTTACTGAACTGAATTACATAAACATCATTATTGTCCTTTTTATTTTCATTATTTACGGAAGAGCTAGTGCTTTTATCCCATAGGCCGTTTTTATGACTAAAACTGTCAATAATAAATATTGAATCGTCAGTTTATAGTTTTTGATTCAAAAATAACATCGTGAAAGAAGAACTAATTGTCTATTGTTTGAGTTCCGGGTTTTCCCCTGTAATGTACAATGTACCTAGCTCATCGAGCCATACAAACATTTATTTTAAGTTTCCGGGTTATGTGGATTTTGTAGTCAGTAGCCGGAAAGTGAAAATTTGGCGTCACCAATTTACTTAGTTTGTTTGGAATATTTCTTTACAATTTCTTTTAATTGCATACGTTTTTGGTAAGTAAATCATTGTTGTTGTCAATTAAATAATATGTCAGGAAACTATTTTTAAAGCCTTACGTTCGCATACTTTGTGGCTTGTGGTTAGGTCGTGTATGGATTTTAGTGCCGCATTGGTGACGTAATTAAATCGACATTTTGTATTTTTTAGTTTGAACAAGCTTTATATTTAAGTCAAGATTACGATCAATATTTTTAGGTAGAATTTACTGGTAGAATTATAACAAAATGACAGCTGCATTTATTGATACTAATACATGTTTGGCATTGAAACTAGGGCAAAGATATTTGCACCATCACAAGCAATACTACCTAACTACCTAATTACAAATCTTGTCTTATTCACTGTCAAATTCGAACTGAAAGTATTGATTCCACAAAGTACTAATTATTAGCCGTATTGCATTGAGCAACGTGGAATTATACCGACAATATAGAGATATTGACAGTTGTATATTTATGTTAATTAAATTGCTAGCTGCTCATCAACAGTTAAATTTTATTCGTTTATTTGGGTATTATATAAACAGCCTGATTGTGGACATTGTGGTATGTATTTAAATACATAATATTCAGCTGTGTTTCTTTTCATCTCGTTAGACTATAAAGGAAGAGCTCCTAAATCTTAAACAAGGCTCCGGACTCTAATTTCTGGTGCAGGTTGATGAGGATAATAATAATTTTTCCGTTTGTATGCTCACAATTAAGAATAAATGTAGAGTTTAGAGTTTTCGAGTAGGTCTAAAATTCGTTATAATAGCATAAATTAATGCAAAGGATTCATAAGTTTCTGTGAGTACGAAGTTTTTATTTGTAATTGCTGAGGTTTTTAGAATAAAATGTTTAGTTTCAAATAAAGTTTGGAGCTTTTGGATTAATTCATGTATTCTAAATCCATTGTCATTGACGTAATTCATATTGTCCATTAGTCCGTCATTTCACAATGATAACGGCAAATAAAGCTCTCCAGAACTAAACACGTGGTAGCCTCATGATGCATTTGCATCTACTTTTTTCTAATGGGGATTTCATGCCTCGTCAAACATACTACTTTTTATGGCCACTATTATTTTTTACTAGTTGTTTGTGTGCGCAATTAAAATACTACGAATTTCGAAACCAGTACATACGTGACTATTAAAACTAGTGATTGTAAAATTAAATTATTGTTTTTGATTGGTGCATACAGATTTGCCGGCTGTAGATTCTTATCTCAGGACCTGGAATCAGTTATTGAGCTACAACTACAAGTACTACTACAGGAAAATAGGTAAGATTTCACAAAAAGATAATTTGTTAGATTTTGTTAGATAAAAAACACAAGGGCATTTACAGGATGTAGGGATGAAAAACCAAAATGTTGAATTACAGATACAGGACACAAGATGTTGGCATTGGCATTTTAGTAAATCCTTATAGTACCTACGTACATAACAATGAAAAAAATTGTTAGCGTTGCAGTCACGTCTTTGGTGAATATTCCTGAATCAAATTTATCAGCTTCTCGGAAGCTATTAGTCTATTAAATTATTTGAATATAGGCCACTTAAAAGGTAAGGGATAAAATAGTTACGACGGAAATTATTAATGTTAGTAATTTATTTGGTTTTTATAAACATGATTTGAGGTTCCACAATCACAATGTTTATTTCCTGTTAAATTTATTGTTGTAAATTTCAGTTCTCTGTAAATTGTTAAAATTAACTTTGTGCGTACAAGCTAGAAAATATGAATGAGACAATTATATTTATTGCATTCATTTGCTTACGCCACAAAATGACAATTCGCCATGGTTTCTATCTTTTATTCCTAATTTCCGATACTACTCACAATGAAATTTTGAATGATGAGTCATCTGATTATTTTATCATATAGAAATAAAATGTAATTCAAATATTAATTTTGCTGTCTACTATTTTTAAATTAATTGTAATATCAGTCAATAGTTGTACTATCAGGCATTACTATTCTGAAGTTTCTGCTGCTTGGTCGATCAAATCGTACCGTGTTTTTATTTCAGCTATTTTGTTATCCTAAAATATAATTTTTGAATTTATTTATACTACAGTAACTACTTGACAATCGCGTTTAAAAATTAGAAATTACCTCCTGCTCATGACGTCTGATTATTTTCATTTTCCTCCACGAATTGAATCCTTGAATGCAACATCGTACATTTAAGCAATTTATATTAGATAATGACTATCAGTAATAATATATCATAACAAGTTACAAGATTAACAATCAGAAGGGGAATGGTTGTCGGTAAGTACATATTATATGACAGTTAATGGTATTGATACCTTGACTCCATTACATATATTTTATCATAAAAACGATTGTGTCATGTTTTATAGGTAAAAATGTTCTGCACAGTACTTAGTTGAAAGATTCATTGCGACTATAAATAATTAATACATCAGATGTAACATAATTAATATTAATGAGTGGTTTGAAATGTCAGTCATTGAAATCTAGAAAAGCGAGAAAAATTTTTATCACCGTAACACAAACTTGTAAGCTTATGATAATTCTTAGGTATTACATGGGATGGGATAGTGCAGTCATAGTATATGCTAGCCACTGGAGTACAAGTAGGAGCTGCAGTAGTAAGAATTTTTGCTGTTAGCTTTCAGTATTTGAATTGTATTTCAATCAAAAAAACATTACAACGACCACCAATCTTTATTACGGTGTATATTGAATTAAACATTAGGTAAATATTGTAATTTGTATTATATACGTTGTTGTATTCGTAAGTACATTGCTGTGAAATTATGCAATACTTCATAAGTGTTATGTAATGAATACATTTTAACTGCGTATTACTTTGTGACATCATTCCAAAAATATAAAATTGTGGTTTTATACAATTTCTGATTAATCTCATTATTATTTTTTGCAGTTTGGATGTGGACCTAAGCAATTCAATGTACCTTACTTAATCCTTAGTCCCGAATCCTTTTAGTGGTTAGAGGAGCAGCGGCATCCTTTGGTTGACCATCCCATCATTCATGGTGACCTGATTGGCCTGAGTTCATAGAATGAGTTTACGAAAAATTCGGCGAAGACTGTCTCATACATTTCGATTTACGGTTGATGGATCTCTATCAGAATTGGCTGAACACTTAACTATAGATGATGCTTCTAATAGACGATATCTGACAATAAGCGAAAATGGTGAACCACGCGAAAACGGTATTCCTTTTTTCACCTGACAATTTTATAAAATTATTCATTACATGTTTCAAATAATTTTAGATAAGTCTACAAAGACAAAAATATTAAAACTTACTACTATTACAATAAATAATAGCTACTATAATAGGAAAATATTGTCCATTTTTATTTAAAATACTCCCAATAGATACAGTTTGAAATTGTAAATTGAAATATTCCTTATTCAATTGAGATCAATGATGATTTTGGGAAAAATCTTTTGGACTTCAAAACTTATTGTGCATAGGCAGATTAGTGAAGATTTCAGTCATAACTATATATTTACTTAAATTTATTTAATTATTATTTTAACAATGCAGAATTTTCCATAGTATTTTTCAAAATTTAATACCTATGCTCACATTCTATTTAAAATTCATTATTAAATTGTCTATAGTATGCTGTAGTTAATTATCAGTGGCATGCTCTAAATGTCTTTTTTGTTGAAATTTTGTATTTTGTACTCTTTATTTTAATTTTAGGTGTTCGATCTCATTCCAAATCCGGATTTGGTTTGGCAGGGAGAAGATTTTCTTTATCGCATTCCCGCATTCTAGAAGCTGGTTCGAGAACAGGTAGATACTAAATACCTTATAGTAGTTATTGTCATTCAATACACATATAAATACACATAATTACTACGGTCGCTTGCCAAGACAGTTAGTCAGTTATCCAGTTAATGCTAGTTGCCATAGTTTGAAAATTCATTTATAAATGAAATAATAATAAATCAATAAATGTTTAAAACGGAGTAACATTGAAAGGTCGAGCTTTTGTACTCAATAATTGGTGTACTATTGGGGAATCAGAACCAATTTAATGAAAAATGTGTGTATACTTAAGAAAATCATGAAATAATTGCTGCACTGCTGCTAAGATTTCCTGTGACAGAATATTTTGGAAAAAATAGAACCCTTAATTGTATTTGAAAATTCACTAATATTTTATAAAAGCCTACAAATATTTCTCCGTATTTTCGAAACCTCATCATAATATGCAAAACATTTTACATCAATGCAATGTCCCATTTCGTTAAGCAACGAAAAATGTTACAAATTACGTATATCTAATATTCTGTGTTCATTAAAGTTATATGCACAATAGTATATACAGGCGTTAAGTGGCATGCAAAAAATAAATGTCCGTCACCTGATAATTACTAATTTGTGGAATATCTAGAAAGGTATCGCTTGTACAATGTTTTGACACATGTATAAATATAAATCGAGGTTTCTGCTAGAGGTATAGCGTAATTACAATTGCAATTGCAAGTTGCAGTGGCCTCGCTCCACTTATTCAATTATGTTGAAAATGAGAAAATTCATTGTTGAGGGGGAAAATAATTGAAATATAATTCCCATGATCATAAAGGCTCCTAAATGAATTAGAATTAGGAAAATTGGTGGAAATTGCTGCAGCTGTTGTTCATTTACCTACAGTCATCTATGTATAAAGGTTTCAAGGATTTGTGAGTTTTCGCAAATTTGCTGCACATACATTTGAGTTTTATATTTACATATAATCAGAGGACTGTTGACAGTGAAATATTATACAAATCTTGTGTGTATGAAAGTGACTCATGTTTCATGAAACATTTGTAATTGGAAATTGTAAACCATTTTAAAGAGAGCTGTTAACCTCCTTTTCGACTTATGCATACTAGGTTTTATTTCCGAATTAGAAGTCAGAATGATTTTCCTTGTAATAAAATATCATGCAAATACCGTCATAAATTGTATAGTAGCCTTAATTCCCTCTCATTTGTGTAATGAGTATTAATCATTAGACCAATCATTCTTTGTTTTAATTGTTGGCAGTATAATTAACTGTTGTAATGAGTCTTCGATTGCTCCTTCGTGTTCCAGTTTATCATCTATCTGTAGGGATTTCATGTGTATTTGTATAGTATCGACTGTCTATAATTGTAGTTGAGTTTTGTTTAATATTGGCTCTGTTATTATCATCCAAGGGAAATTATATTAGAATTGTTTCGCTGAAAGACGTCATCGAAAGTGCAAATAGATTTTATGTGATAGATAAATTGTATTGGGACTGCAGTAACTGGAGATTTTAGTTTTAGATTAACAAAAAAGATTGGAAATGGGACCACAGTGTTTATTATAGCTGACATAATTTAGAAGGGACAACGTTTGAATTTATTTCTCTAAAGGAAAATTCTGTCACGCTTAAATTCAAAAGTGACATTAAATAATGTGCAATAATTGTAGCTGTGCATAAGTGATCGTTTTATCACGCACAGTTTCCCAGCCCTTAATAAATTTAATCATAAGAAACAATGATAAGAAATGTAGGGAGGTTTCTTTGTCTTGCAATAGGGCAGACGTAACGTGCTACGTCACTGGGGCACTAAAAGTCGTAAATAACTGAGCAATAGCTGATGCTAAGTGCTAATAAAATATAATGTAAAATAAGAGATGTGATACATTAGAAGAATTTGCAATGACTAAAACAGAAGGCTAAAAATGTTGCACGAAAGTACCTCATCCTTATCGGATGAGCCTTTAACAGAGTTTTGTTACAATGGGAATTGAGGCTCCCATTTTATGTAATGCAATTCGATTCTCTGTGATACGTAACTCCTTGTAACTGAAAGCTCAAAGAAAGATTAAAGATTCTCCTTATGCGACCTTTTCGGTAGCCAATGAGAGAGGTTCTAGAAAAACCAACAGCACATTCGTGTGCAAAAAGTGATGAGCCTTTAAATTCAGTTTCGGATTATTGCAAAGAATTTTCATTAAGCAAAGACTAGTATTTAGGACTTTAGTCTGCCAGGAAACGGTTCTCCAATAATGATGACCTAGTTAAGTTGTCAAGCTAATTAAAGAAAATAATCCGTAGATAATTCTTGCTAGTGAATTTAATTGGAGTTGACTGTCATGGGATGCGTATCTTTTTAATTTCTAAAAAAGGATGAGCATTCTTCTTGGGTTTTCGATGCTTTTAAAGCTAATTATTACATTTATGAAGTCAGAGACTGTTTGACAGTCGCTAGTGGCTGGTGGAGTAAAAAGCTGCATTAGTTTCATTCCTCCTCTCTCCATGCATATAAATAAGTTATAGATGTATGGAGGATCTTAAGATTAGTTTCCCTATCATGCCAGCATCAACTTCCTTCCTATCATTGTTCACATTCACAACAAGGCACTGCTCAGCAGAATCCCGACGAAGCTTTCTTTTGGTTTCACTGTGCTGTGGATCAATGAGGAGAGGGGGCGGCTGCGCAATTCTTTCACTGCCTCTCTGCCAAAAGACTAGTGTGAGGTTCCGTGGCTAGAAAACGGGCAAAGAAAGTTCTTTGCGTAGATTTTCTCCATTGCAGTTTAAATTCCAGGAGCATTGTATTGGGGCTTCAGTGGGTGATGTAGCCAAGCGTATCACACGACTACACAATAATACACACCGAGGAGTCCGAGCTTTCTTGCGCCTTCCTCTTATCGGCATCGCTAGTCGCTTCTTAGTGGGCACTAGTAAGAACCATGTGTTATGTTATGATATTATTTGTTCTGTGGATAGGAAGTACTTTGTTTGACTATGCCCCGCTGCTATAGGGACGTGAAAGCACACATCACATCCAACCCTGCAATACTGCACCACTCTCTTCTCTCTACTTTATATGGGTGGATTGTCTACTCTGCTAACCATGTACATAGTACAGGATCCAGTACCCGCACTTATATACCTATGTAATCAATTTATATTTCCATAATGCTCATATGTAGATCAACCTTTTAAAAGTCTACTCATATCTCTCTCTCTCTCTCTCTCTTTAAATAAAGAAGAGTATTGTCAAATGTAGTTTCATAGTAAGTCAGAAAGAAAATGGATTGAGAGAGGAAAAATGACAAAGATTTAGAATCCTGCATCCTTTTTTTGCATTATTTAAATAGTTTGTAAAAGATGTAATTTTTAAAGATTGAGAAACTGCTGTGGTTTGGTTGGAAAAGAAAAGTGTCTGAGCTAAGAAGGTGTATGAAGGTAGACGTGGTTTATCTGTGCTATTAGAGGAAGAGAATGAGAATGTCATAGCGCAGTCCGTCAGAACGAGTTACTCAGTTCAGTCATTGAGTGAGCATTTTGTTGTGAGATGTGCTAGTAGGGAGGGATATACTGTTAGTAGGCGGATATTGTGTAACGATGCTACATATATGCAGTGTGTGTAGTGGGAACATGGACACACACTGCCCGTGCTGAGTGCACACGACCTCTCCTGCTTTCCCCTAGCTTTCCCCTTGGCTTTCCCTATCTTGTTTTGTTTGAGTGTAGCTTTGGATGCTCTTTCCCAGTCGAATTCCATACATTTCTGAGTTGTCGCATCCCGAGAGTAGTAGTAAAGTAGCTGCTACAGAGAGATATACTGTGAGCACGTCATTTCTCTAATTATTATTATTATGTATCTATCGGAGAGATAAAGTATAAGTTGCCACGAGAAGACAAGAAGTCCCTCGTACATCTGTTAGAACAGAAACAGAGCCGTCTATCAAAAACACAATCCAGATAACTGCTACTGCCATCGCATCATTTCCTTTCACAAAGAACTCTCTCTCCCTCTCACCACTACTCTCTCTCTCTCTCGCTCACTCTTTCTCTCATGGCTTACTATCAGGCACATCTTATTACGTGACAATCTTTTGTTATTCCACTTTCTGGGCTACTGCCGACTTACTTGGACCTCCTCAGTGCTCCCTCTCAGCCAAATCAGTCCTGCCCACTTCATTTCCTTGCTCCTCTCCGAATTTAACAGCACTCTTTTCAATTATTAACCTCGGAAAAGTATTTCTTTGCCAACTTTCCTCCCAGCTCAAAACACAAGTTCCTAATTAACAAAATTAAGTACAGGACTAGCACTTGCCTGGTCATCGATCGTTCCCTCTCTTTCTTCACCAAATCTCACATCTTGTGGAAACATTCCCTGCTGCAACTCCAAACAGCTAAACCAATGATAATGTGACTAATTGCCGAATTCAGGTGTTGTAGGTGTGAACAATTATTCCAAATTTGTTTGTCACGCACCACGTGCACTTAACAGACTGTTGGCTACCATACTAACTCTGCATTTGTTTCACATTTAATTTCTTCAATAATTAAAATTCCTTCAATCAATCGACTAGTCCTACGTCTGTTCACTAAGCTGTCCATGAGTAGCAGTTATACAAACACATGAGCCACTAATACATATTTCGCGCAGCCTGAAGAAGTGCTTCTCCAATCCTATAAATAGACAATACTTTCTTGTCAGCACTGATTAGTGATTACACATTCGAGCACACGTCAAGTGTTAGTGCTCATTAATAAAAAGTCCTACAAAACCGTCTACTTCTACTACTCACAGTCTTTTTCTTCTGAAACAGGTCTGAAATTACATTAAAAATGAATATCGGCGACGAGATTTATTTATTATCTAGAGTTACTGCTGTCACTTCTCCTTAAGATTCATTTTCAACTTCTCGTGTCAATGAATCTGTGTCAATAGATCATGATAAAAAATAGATATAAAAATCTAAGTTTCTTGATGTATAACTAAAGTCAATTTAAAATCCTTCTCTTTTCTGATAGTACCTTTTAAGCTTTAAATCATCAGATCAGATCAGATTGATTAATTGAAGACACATATTTTATGTGCAAGCTAGGTACATTATTTGAATATAGCCACATTTCCTTTTTTCTTGGCTTGTCAGTCACAATAACTATTTTTCCATTTCCATATTAATCTCCAATGACAATTATGAACTTTAATATTTTGTTTACGTAAAGGATACATAGATTTATCCAATCCAAGAGAACTTTATATGTATCAAGGAAAAATAATTTTGTCAACCACTTTATAGCTTGTTTATTAATAAATCATATCTGTAAGGACAACATTCAATTACTTGGAAATATTTAAATTTATTTACATTATATCATTCTAAAATTTGTTATTATTTTTTAATTTAATTCATATAGTTTTCTAAGAACCAATTAAATCTCACATGTATTTTAATTAATACCTACATAATTTGGGCGTCAAAAATTTTCTTTGCAATTTATAGTTGACCTATACCCTATATGCATGATTTATTTATTTTTCTTTAGGTAAATAACCGACGTTTTCTAAATCTTCCTAAATATTAAGTTCCTTTGAATTTGTATGATTTGAAGAGTACCTAGTTAAATGAATGGTCCCTTCAAAGTCACAAGTTATTGTTTATAAGATTAGTTTAATATATCGTAACCATAGATATTTCCCCACGAATAATAATTCTAATAATTAAATTGCAGTCTAATTTTGAGCAATGTCTTGTAAAATATTTGCAATTACCTGTCAAGATCTCAGTGAAAATTGCACATAATAAACTATAAGTTTTACGACGTTTCGTCCTTCGATAACGACATTCGGAAAGTTACGTGCGTTGATGCTGTGGTACTACACCATAATAATAAAGTCTATAACTTGTTAAAGAACGATTAGCTGCAGTTTGTTTAATTCACAACAGTGAGGGCAGATTGTATCAACGAAATAGTAAAAGCTTGACATCCGCTGCACGAGCTACTTTCCTACTTGAGTTTTGACATTGACACTGGCTATAAGGCTGCCACTTGCTAAGGACGTGTGCTTCATTGCATACCGTGGACATTTTAAAAATAGCTGAATTGTGCATTGATATTCTAAAAAGGCTTAAGTAACGGAAAAAGAAGTCTATAAAGTGCTCTGCAAACTATGCAGGTTGAATTGTGTTCTTTCGTTGGAGTTCGAAGTCTTTGGATCGTGTGGTGACTGCGTGGACTATTGAATGTCATCGGGAAAAAATATTTTGTGCTAGAGGGTTGCGAATAAAATACGCGTGCAATATTTGCGAAAAAAAGCTTTTGACTACATTGCAAACTTTTCGTGATGCTCTATTCCTGTGACAGTTGGGAATATTAGTAAAAGATCAAGGGTTAAAGTGAGAATGGTTTCAAGACTGGATTCTCTCAATTCTTGGCTATCCTCTTTGTCACTAAAAATTGGACATCATCGCAGAACTCGAAAAACTGGTCGAAATGTTTTACCGAGAAGTAGTACTATGTCCCCTGGGGATGCTCAAGGTTTTTGCCGCAGCACTACGTTTCCTACTTTGGGTAAACCTCAAATCTAAATACTATAACCTGTATCAGTTTTGCCGTCTGCTTTGTTCTGACTTTCATTTGTCTGATATGTACATGTAATGTGCTTGTTTCATTCCCATTCTTCTTGGCTTAGAAAGGTTTTACGGTTATGCTTTGTGAAAGTAAAATGCAATTTCCTCCGCCGAGCGTTTTAAGAGCAGGAAAAAATGTCAAACGCCCAACTAGCTCCTTTTTCTCTCGGCTACTATGATTTATTATTATTATCTAGACACGATAACAACAATAGATGCATCACAGTGCATGCTATTTCTAATATTATTAGCTAGTAAAAGAAATAGATGGTCGGCTCTCAGCCATTGTTAGTCTAAATTATATGATAGATAGACTCCATTCTGTAGCAGTAAATGAAAGAACTTTGGGACAGTCACAGTCAATGGCTTACTTCCCATTACTTTCCAAGGAGAAAGCTAAAACCGTATTAAGTACGCAGATTTCTACTTTCCTTTCAGCATTGGATAGGCCTTCGGATTAGCTCACTGTTTTTATCTAGCGTCGCTATTGCAATTACAATGTGAAGGTGAAGGAGGAGAAAACATGAGAGAACTGTGAAAACGTACCTACATATAATGTGACGCAGTTCTGACGTTATATTCTCCTACATTTTTATAGTTATCAGGATTGACGTAGGCTTTATACTCTTTAATCATTAATTGAGAGCAAAGTATGAGTTTCAGTTCAGTAGTCCCTATGTTTTCAAATAACTATGTAGGGCAGTCATACATCTGATATTTATGGAAAATACTTTTTCGCAAGCATAATAGGCTCTAATCAATCATTCATGTTCATATCAATTGAAATTGAAAGAATAAAAAATAAGAAATGTATGTCTTTCCTTATTATCCCTATTTAATATAGAGAATTTTGTTAAAAGAAAATTAATGAGCGGAAAATTGATGTAAATATAATATAAAATACAACAAGCAAATTATTACCAGCAATTTGTGTAAATTAAAGAGTGAATGAATAGATCATCACGCTTATTTAGTTGAGCAGCAAAGGGAAGGAAGTTTGTCGAAGACTGTGATTTGTACGTTGTACATTTTGGGATTGCGACATGCATTAAAAGAAGTAGTCCAATCGTTAATGTCATCCCCTCCTACAGCTGTTCGTAGGCGTATTGATGATAATAATAGAGAAGCTCTGCCAGCTCCTTCGGCTTGATCCATTTTGCGAAAACCAAGATTCCAGTCAGACCTACTTCATAATTCAACTCCTGTCAATTCCGCTTGCAGTAATATTTTGTAGCTTTTCTCGCTTCAGGCCCATCTTTCACATCTGCTATCTCACAAACAACTAATATTATTTCTGTATTTTATGCCCTGCCACTTAGCAGATTGTCATGCACTGACTTTTAATCCGTTCCTAATAGCTCCAGGGCTTCTGGGCATACAAAGTTGTTATGAGAAGGAAATGAGAAAGAAGATTGCAGTTGTTGGAGAAAGTATAGAAATATTAGAAGTGGAGGCTGCTGCACTGCAGTGTGACTAAAGGAGTTTTGAGGCTGCATGATAGGAGAAAGTTATGGAATTCAGCAAGTACAAAGTGGCATCGTCAAATAAGAACTAATGACCCATCTCCAAGTAACTACATCATCCCTTTCACCATTGGTTTCTCCTAATACTAATATCATCACTACACTTTGCCAAATGGCTACACGAAAAATTACAACCATTCTTTGGCAAATGAGAAGAATTAATTTCTGCAATTATACGATTTATACGCGATGTGCTAAGAAACTAAGTGACTATTTGGAAAATGCTGCGTAATGTACTTACAATAAAAATGTCCTTTAACAAAGTTTATATTTTATAACAGAATTTTAATCAATAATGAATTCATAATTATAAGGTCATGCCATAGATGTTTTTATTTTTTAAATTAAGAAACAAAATATGCATAAGCCTATTTTTCAGATTTGATTTGGATTTTTTTTTACTGAGTGTAGGTAAACCCCCAAGACCAAAGCTATTCGCTGAATTTCAATGACATTTGACATAGAATGTAATAAAAAATATGCAAATTAATGTTGCGAAAGTATTGCTGGTTAGGATTATGATTTCTGAGCACATGTAAAAAAAATCTTCCATGTGTCTTAAAGTATCTTACATTTTTCCTAGAAAGTCAGTTTTACTTCGAAGAATCTTTGTTTTTCAGGAGATTATAGAACAGATCCTATTCATATCTTCGGAGAATACTAAATAGCGTTTTATCCTTTTCGTCTTTCTCCAGTGCTACTAGAGATCCAGGCTGTTTTCGAATTTCTTTTTATTCCCGAGAGTTAGAGTTGACCTTCTGGTTGTCGCTGCTCTCTATTTTGCGACTCACGTTCTCAAAAACATCTACTATGTAATGTATGAAAAGTGAAGGTAAAGACTCTACGCGACTCTCTTAAAGATTTCACGCTGAGTGCACTCTTTTATATTGCTACATCTTCGGTTATTGTTTGGAAGGAATTATTAAGGTGGCTGAGCAAAGAGTTCACAAGCGACTAATCAAAGCTTTTGCCGAGACTTTGTCGATTAGCTGTACAAACAATAGAGAGAGTGAGGCTAGTATAATGCATAGGGTACCATTGACGTAGATTGTATATTAAATAATAGAGTTTATGTGGAGAGAGAGAGCAAAGTACTATATAATAAAATGTAATACGATGTAGTACTCCCAACAACTTTTTCATTTTAAATCAATATGTTTGTCGACTACATTTAGAAAATATATGGGGAAATGTATGAGTGCATTAGTGGGAGCAGAATTGTAAAGAAGCGAGAGAAAGGTCTACAGGAAGAATGAATTTATGCACTAATGCATAGTCGACAGGACACAGAAGTACTCTCTCTCTCTCTCTTTCTTTCTCTGCACGATACTCGTGTAGTACAAGTCGAAAGTATGGAATGAAACTATTGAGTGAGAATTCAAAATATATTATTATTTAGGTCGAGCTTAATTTCCACCTAAAGGCTATTAGTTCCTGCTCAAGATGAAATATTAAATGTATAGTCGTAAAGCTTTCCAATCTGAAAGCAAGCGGCAAAGGTACTTGCATTGCAACTATATAGGTCACCTGAAGAAAGCAACACATATACTCAACCTTTCCACTCAAGCTAAACTTACAGTAGTTACCTGGCTAATTACAATACAAACATAAGGACCCTGCTCTTTGTTACTTTTCTATGTGCTTGAAGCCTTTCTTTCCTCGTTGAGATTTCCCTTTTATTTCTCGCTCAAGTGTTTTTCTTACAACATGGCAGTTTTTCTGTCTTAGTCCACCTTTGTAAATTCTTTTTGATTTCTGGTTTTTATTTAAGCACATAGTGTGTAAGTAGCATTTGACTACAAAAGTGCTTTATGTGATTCTAAATGTTTGTACATAGTTTCCTATTGTATATCAATCCGGGTTAATTGTGAATATTATTATATTTTTTTTTCGCTAGAGAAGAGGGAAAAGGGAAAGTAAATAATAAAATAATGCCATTACGATAAAGATAGAAATAGTGAGGATTGAATTCGTGTTTGTATTATATTTTAAGTATGAGGAAAAATCGAATAGAGGTTGGTAAGTTAAAATATACATTTTGTAACAATGAAGTTTAGAATGACAATATATTTTTGCTGTATTTATGGTGTAAATTAAAAAGTGGACAAAGTTCCTAATGTTTCAATAAATCAGGTTTTATTTTAGCTATGACTAAAACTGGAAAATTTAAAAGTAAATTGGCGTTGGCGTTTGATTTCTCTGTATGGAAACCATTGAGTTCATTGTAAATTTTATCGGCAAAAAAAGAAAGGCAATTGCGCATGGTGAAATATATAGTTATGTAAAATTTAGTTTGCGAGTGTTAGAGTGGTGTATATAGGAAGGTACTTCAAGGTGCTTTGTATGTCTTCTGTTAAACCTTGAAGGAATGAACATTTTTTAAAGATTTATTATTTGTTTTAACAGCTCCTGTAGCGGAACATCCTCGCATAGGCAGTGACGGGGAATCGGAAGAAGCCTCTGCAGCTTCAGATGACTTAACTTCTCCAGCACGTCTCCGTCCTTCACTTGACGTTTCTTATGGTGTCAAGTTACGACCAAAAAGTCAGAGAAGATATTCGGAAGTAAGTAGCTAGCTACCTGTTTACCAAAGATAAGAATTCTTCACTGTACACCTTTGTCTCATTGAATTTTTAATGTATTAACGATTTTTTTTGTATTTTTTTCTTTGTCAAAAACAATAGGTTGACTTATCACAAGATATTAGTAAGCGATTGTCCCTTCCTGCAGATTTACACATACCAGAGTCATTTTTAGCAAAACAAGCTGCTTCCTCGTGTACAGTGGAGGTGCCTTTAACACGAGCATCTAGAAGACAAAGTCTTTCTGAAATCGGCTTCGGCCGAAGTGAAACGTACATCAAGCTAGACAAACTAGGCGAGGTAATCAATTATTTTCTCTTGTAGCACAAAGGATGTGAGAAACCTTGCTAAGTGGGGAATTAGGATCACTAATTAAGTTAGTGATGATGTATGTCTACTTTCTTTACCTACATACTCCCATGCATGCATATCGAAAGGAAAGCAGAGTACGTGGAAGTACTTTGAACTTTTTGTGCTTTTGATATTCAGAGATAATTATTATTTGTAGGGTACTTACGCAACTGTGTTCAAAGGGCGATCCCGCCTGACTGAAAGCCTAGTGGCATTGAAAGAAATTCGACTGGAACATGAAGAAGGAGCACCCTGTACCGCAATCAGAGAAGTCTCATTACTGAAAGAGCTTCGTCATGCCAATATAGGTACCTACCTACTTTCATATTAATCCCTTTACTGTTTACATGCCCTTAAATCCAAAGTGCCTTTCTAACTTTACAATTACTTCCCATGGAATATTATGCAGAAATCGAGGTGTAAAAGTACTCCGAGATATATTTTAGTCATTGTAAATATGATTCAATTCTTAGATTTTCTGTTTTCCGCCATTTTACAATTTGCATTGTAGCGTAGATGGGAAAAATACATGGTAAAGTATTTTGAAAATACTTTGCTCAAAATACAAAATATCCAATACATCCATGATTTTTTCAAATTATTAAATCCAAAATGTATTTAAAATACATGTATGGATTTGTAATATAAAATAAATGATGTAAAGTTAAAATAAACTCCTAAAATAGAAAATATTTAATCTGAACTGAGAAATTGAGTTTAAAAATTATATTTGCCTTCCAGTTACTCTTCACGATATAGTGCACACGGATAAATCCCTTACTCTTGTCTTTGAGTATCTGGATAGAGATCTCAAGCAATATATGGACAGTTGTGGTGGTGTACTTAGCATCAATAACGTCAAGGTAAATTTATCATAGGGGCTTATAGAATCTATAAATAAAGAATAAATCTATGATATCGAATTAATTGGGTAACACTGCTAGAACTCAGTTTTTGTCATGTGCCATTTATTTACAATTTTCTATGACTATTATTTACAATTTTCTATGACTATTATTTATTGATTGTGTGAAAATTGTTTATTTCATCAGTTATTTCTCTTCCAACTACTTCGCGGATTGGCATACTGCCACAAAAGAAGAATTCTTCACAGAGATTTAAAACCACAAAATTTGCTCATAAACGAAAAGGGAGAGTTAAAAGTAAGTCCTACATTTTTTGAACTCGTCAACTTTCAGGAATATGCCCCTGCACCTGCAAGTCAAAATAGAGTTTTAAAAAAATATTACTGCTATAAATTGCATCATGGTACATATACTCCAGTATTTATCAGAAGTCAGATCCTATTACGTTAGACAGCTCTGACACGGTTTGGCTTTTTAAAATATGTAGGTTCAGTACATATTGCCATCAAAGCAGATGTTGGGAAAACACCCGAATAATATTTTTGTGCCCTATTAATATTTTTGTGCCCTATTAATTTTTTTACGAGGAATAAAGATTAGATCATTAGAATTCTGAAACAAATATTTTGATCTTTGGATAGTATTTTTAGATTTTAATCCCATATTGCTGTATTTATGTTTCATCGTTAAATGGAATGTAAACTAGAAAACAAGCCCTTGGATGAAAAGGGTGTATTTGTTAACAACATTTTTAGCAGGTTACTAAAACTGTGAGTACCGAATGAAAATAAAGCGGTGGTTGTGCGATGTTAAGGAAATGATGGGAAGGCTTAACACCTGAACAGTCAGTTTTGAATTGGCAGTTTGGCTTGTTTTATGGGTTGATGCCCCAGAGCGACTACTAAGCTAAGCAGATTGGTCTCATCTGCAAACTGGGATTTATGGCTGTGGTTTAGTAAATGGAGTTTAGGACAAAGATAAACGACGAGATAAGGAGGTCATCTTTCTGGAAGACAGGGATATCACATGAGTGTGTATTGTTAATATTTCAGTTGGCTGACTTCGGTTTAGCCCGTGCCAAATCTGTTCCTACGAAAACATATTCGAACGAAGTGGTGACTCTATGGTATCGACCTCCTGATGTGCTGCTCGGATCTACAGAATACTCCACTCCTATAGACATGTGGTAATTTGTGTAACGATTGTTTTATGTGTAGACTCGTTGAGAGTGAAACTGTGGATCGCTTCAACTTGATTTGTTCTCTCTCAGGGGAGTGGGCTGTATTTTTTGTGAGATGTCGAGTGGCCGACCGCTGTTTCCAGGATCAACTGTAGAAGATCAGCTCAAACTAATTTTTCGCACACTGGGTACCCCAACTGAGGATTCTTGGTCGCAGATCACTTCAAATGAGGACTTTATAGCTTATAATTTTGAACAGTGGCCTCCTGAGCCGTTAGTTACTAGAGCTCCCCGACTGGACATTGAGGGAGTAGATCTACTAGGGAAATTTTTAAAGGTGACATCCCATTTTGATATATGACATGTTTATATGGCATAAGATGAGTTTATGACGCTCGTTTCATATTTTAGTACCAGGCCAATTGTCGCATTTCCGCTGCCGAAGCGATGCAGCATCCATATTTAAGAAAATTGGCTACCGCTTCTACACGATTACCAGATAGTAAGTACATTTCCTGCTCTATTTTCCGACATTCTATAATTAGATGAATTCAAAAAGGGAATTTGCTGCAACGAAGGAAACAGGACATCCTTTTTAGTTGGAAATAGAAACGACATTCTAATTGTGTAGCTACTGAATGAATGTAGAATGTTTCTGCTGTTCGTAAGAATGACAATGAGCATTGTGGAGGTGTCATAATGAAATGAACTTTTAATTTTCAGCTGTCGGAATATTTTCTATTCCTGGGATACAACTGTCTAAAGATCCAGGTTCAAGATCAAGCGTAACAAAGAACCACGACAATCATGGATCTGACAAAAGACACAGTGTGATTCTATAAGAAATGAGAATACGAAAGTCTTCATATCCAAATTCTCCGTGCAACTTGTAAATTATACAGTCATATAAACAGTGAGTCTTGCGCATATGTGATGTTGCATTGAAACGTGAATTTGTTAAGAGAAAAAACGGCGTAGTTCTTGTACACTAAGCTCTAAGTTTAAATTAGATTTGTTTTCGTAGAAAAGAACAAAAAGTTCTGAGTAGGTAAATATAATACATATAATACTGATAACACTGGGACTGGCACTATATACGTAGTTTAGACTTTAGATAAATAAGTAGCTAGTAGATACTAATTAATATTGTCCGTAACTCAATTTAGTATTAATTAATAATATGTAGTTTATATTAGGTAATTCTTATTACCACTATATACCATATGTAGCGTTGTTATCTCTACACCACTAGAAGCGTACAAAATTGTTTTCGATTCGAAGTAGTAGGTGGCTAGAGAGCGAAATCTTATATTGTGATTGTTAGTTGATTTCCAATTTAAAATAGTTTGCCATAAAAAAAGTACATTTTGCTTTCTCACTGCGAGCGTAACAAAAACGAGGCATTTGACGCAGACGTCATCTATATTTTTAAAATCAGTCCTTTCACCGCCAAAATTAATTATCAGGTATAATAATAATTGTCCATTGTTAGGAGAACAACGTATTTGTTCTTATGATTCTACTTAGTTGCTCATTATTGGCAACTTGTAACATTAGAATCTCATGCAATGAATTGTCGGTAAGATTTAGAAAGAATCTTCATAGCGCAACAAAACAGTATGTAGTAGGTACATAGGTATGTAGTACTTAATTGTAGTTGTGTGGCGCTGATTAAAAAATATCCAACAATTTCAAGCTAGACTCTAATGAAATTATATTTCTAGTTTTAAATAATGTTAACGACAGATTGATTAAAATGAACTGTCAAATTTTCGAATGATAAATTAGTAATGAAGTTGTATGCTGGAAGTCAGAGCCCCCAATATACATGCATCGAAAAACCGTGCTTGGTCACTAATCAATATTATTTCTAGTCTTTCGCTACATTATATATTTCCTACAAGCACAGAACGATTTATGTGTTGAAGAATTTGCGACTGTTCCAAACCTGTTTTATTTCAAAGTCCACAATTGACAACGTCTTTCTCTTTTTGTCCAACAGTGTCAAAGTATTCATTGACTTCTCTCAATGCATTCCTGTTTATCTTTGCCTTTATTTTAATTATGTTGTCTTTACATATAGAAATCTTTTTAATAGCCAATTTATAATAATCCTACCTTCATCTTTAATTCTCAGCACTTACCTTATTATTTTGGTACTTCATTAATATTTGTTTCCTCTGAATACAACAAAATGCCAATATAAAGAAATTCAACTTTTCGAAAGCATAAAAATTCAGAAACCGTAGAAGAGTTGACGCGGTAAGACATTAAATTATTACTTTTAGCAAATGAATGAACCAATTCAATTTTTTTTAATAAATCGGTTCTAGTATGAGAAAAAAATATTGATCGTAATTAGCTATTTTATATTGCTATTTTATCTCGTGCGACTTATTTGAGCTGTACTAATAAATAAAAATATATATGACAAATAATTACTTAACTTATAACGATATTTATTACTGGATTTGGTTCACTATTTGTAACAAAAAAGTACTGGCTGGCCTTTTGGTCCCTTGGTATTTTTATGGTGCAATTTATAAATGTATGCTGTCTATAATATGTTCATGTTAATTTTTCTCTTTAGGAGATCGAATAATATAAAGTACTGTAATAAGATTATACTCACAAATCCGACATACTTACCTCTAAATAATAATAGTATTTATTTATTAATATACTCACAATCTGAAAATGTAAAAATCAAGTGTGACCAAAATACTTGATGAAAGAAAAATGGCTGAAAGTTTTTTTCTGCAGAAAAATATAGGTATCTTTTGTCATGTTTAAATTCTATTCACTATAGAAAAGGCAAGAGATTATTTCAATTGGGAAAATTCTAATGTCCAGTCTACTTTAACTCCGGTTTGTCTTGTTTCTTAACATATTTAGTATGTTAACTATTTAAATAATAATTACAATTTATAACAATTACAAAACATTTCGTTTATTAATTGGTTATTTTACAATTTTTTACATTCAAAAGACGAATTGTATTATAAAACGGAAAATT
>JAAAYG020005770.1:0-27543 GCA_009936455.2 Tomocerus minor
ATTGTTTATTTCATAGCTCTACATTAAGCCATTCTCCTTGAATCAGGGAAGGAAATCATGTCAACCCCCCCTTAAGGTTTAAGGTACTTCGCGAGAACAATTTCCAAGTGATCCCAAGCCCACGGCAAATATTTTTGTCAATTCAATTTATACTTGTTACATTATCCAACGGCATGTGTCTATTCTTAGTCATTCCCTATCTTTACATTACTCTGAGCAATCTACCTCTCTGTAGCTACACAAATCCTATTGAAAATTCATTTACTCAGGATGTTTATTTTAAATGAATCTAGCACAGCATTTGTATAAAAAACCTTGCAAATAGCAATTCACGACTAATTAATGTTCACAAATGCTTTACAGTACCGTATTTACTAAATGCTAAGTATTTATCTTTTTAAAAGTGCAATGTAGAAGAAGGTGTAAACTTTGCAGAACAATTGATTGGATTGTGACAATTAAAATGACTTCTACCTCTATGCGAACTAATGCGAGAATCCACTACTACAGTTACGAATTCTTGTCTTTGCACCAGGGATTTCCGTTTTTATAAATTTTTTGGTACAATCAACGCCTTATCTATTCCAAATCACCCTAATAATGTTAGATTAACTATCATTATTATAGTTGTAGTACAATAGTTAGTGGTTCTGTGATTTTCAAAATCCATCCCTAATTAAATGTCTCTTTTGCTTTGTTTTCCTCTATGTATCAAATATTTAATATCGTCTTGAGTGCTTTGTTTGCGTGTTACATTGTAAGTCTATTGTTTTGTTTAGAGACTAATAGTATGTACAAATATTCTACAAAGAGACATTTATTGGTTTTTTGTTGAAGGCTCATGTCAGTTTATTCAAAGTGCATAATAAGAGTAATGTCTATAAGGTTTATTATGGATGGTATGGACGATTAAAAAGGTAGGCAACGAGGTTAAGAGGTTAAAATTTCACCATTCCCTAAGTATAATAATTCAGCACACTAACACACGCACCACTTAGCTTAGCAGACTAACAATAAGTAGGTAGGCAACTTCTCAAACTATTATCCACTGCTAGAAAGAAACATTCTTTCCCTTCAACATCCACCTCTCCACACATTTAGTTATACACGGCTCTACTTACACAGGATAATTTCCTCTTTCTCTTAAAAGCATATTATTATAACCAAGCAGCAAATCGTGAGTCTTAGTCATATTTTGTTTACGATGTGATTTAACTCCTCCTTCCCTTTTGTCCTCTGTCCTATTTTCACTACAGGGAATTACGAATATTGCACTTGCATAGGTAACGATAATCCTGACAAAAGTTAACGAATTAAAACGTTTCTACTCAAAAATACTGAAATACTAAAAGTAATTGCTCATGAGCGTTTCCTTTCTTTTAAAATGATTTGTCTCGTGTTTAACAGACATTAAACACGCAGTCAAATAACTTTTCAAGGACAACAAATGTAAAGATAAGATTGTGCTCACTCGTTCCTACTTACAAAGAAAAATCCAAAAAAAAATACGTAAATCTCAGAATTTAAAATTATTGTCTTACATTGAAATTATTTACTTTTTCTTTGATTGAGAAAATAATCTTTCTATTACTAATAATTTGCAGGTCGATCAGAGACAATAAATTTAACTAATTTCCAATTAATGTTCATAATGACTTGAAACATGCAAACCGTGGCAATCACATCACTAACAATATGAGACACAAGATCGCATTCACTACGATTGTAAGTAATATAAGAATTACTAACCCCTATTTTGCATAAGACTCAATTTATATCGTGCAAAGCAGCTAGGAAATCATTTCTATAAGACTGAAATCATTTCTGTTATCTGATGGCAAGGACAACGACAAGGTTAGAGTAAGAGTAGTATTTGTTACTGCTAGGGTTTAAACAGAAGTCAAAGAAAGCTCTTTCTATGCAGCAGTAGTGAATTGTGTGTGTACAAAGGGACTTTTCCTATATTTAAGCTTGTCATATTGTTGTTGGAAAGGAAGGCAAGCTTTCCCTTCAGAATTGACCTAAATATGGAAACATTTATGCTGTGGATTTTTTGCCCAAAGGGCGCTTTAAAATCCAGTGACGCTATTATATCAGCATCTGCAGATAAATTCTATATTTGGCATTTTAAAACGGTACTTGGTTTACAGATTTGACAAAGAAGAGAGATTAGGAGTTATATGCATGGTCGCAGGTAATTTAATATTAAATAGTGGCTTGAGCAATGCAATCTAACTCAGCAGGTACAATTTATAATTACAATGTATTAGTTTTGTCAGCAATAATAATTCCACTCCAACCCGGCATCTCATCAAATAATAAATTACAGTAGTGTAGTAAATAAAATTGGAATTAGAAGAAGAAAGAAGAATGGGGAAGTGGGTAGTTGGAGAAAGTAAGTGTAGGGGAAAAGAGGCAGTTGTCATGTAATGACTTGCCAATAAATATGCAAATGTAAGTGATTTTGTCAGTATCGAATGCTAGGGCCTAAGGAATCTAAATATATCCAGGCAGAAGATTCAAATGTGATGTAAAGCCGAAAAAAGTCGGCTTAACGGCATTTTCGATTGCCCTAATAAAATAAAATAGGGAATTTATGCTCCAATTCGGAAACATATGTAGAATGAAATCAGATCCGGAGGGCAAGTCGGAAAAGTATGGGTTATTACTAGGACAGGGCTCCTAGCTATGTGGCATCTCTTTATATTACATTAGATCACATAAGTTAATCCAGTAGACAGGTTATCACATGGAATTATACCTCATACATTTTGCATTAGATACCTATAATATTGCATAACCTCAATTCAAGGATGAGATCTTTAATGCTGCACAAGGAGTCCTGCATCCTGCCCTCACGCTCTTATCCTAGCAATCTTATATTCATTTATATCAAGAGGGGAGGTAAGGCGGGAATCTGATATTTCCCCGTTTACGGCCAAAATTCCAGCTCTGGCTAACAAGGATAACACATTAAAAGGTATCTAACCTACGGAAAACAGATGTAAGTACGTCTTAGATATTATAAATAGTTTTTAGGGCAACGTAAGCAAAGAAATCCTTATCTCACACAGATATCTAGCTAAATAACTAAAAGATAGTTGGTTGGGATGAAAAAGAGAGAAAAAACTGGAATATCTGCTAGCCAATAGGTTAATAGGAAGAATATTGGCAAGAGACACTCTTATGGATGGATAGGATGAAACTAATGTAAAAGTAGTCGGATGAAATGTATAGATCCACTATTGGCAAACACGTTTGTATGAGAGAGAGAGACAGAGA
Organism: Tomocerus minor; assembly: GCA_009936455.2. Classification (NCBI taxonomy): domain Eukaryota; kingdom Metazoa; phylum Arthropoda; class Collembola; order Entomobryomorpha; family Tomoceridae; genus Tomocerus; species Tomocerus minor. Next base: position 3,283 of record JAAAYG020005770.1, read on the forward strand.
GAGAAAAGGGAAAGTGAGAGAAAGTAAGTGATAGGACAGAGAAAGAAGTCGGAAGAAAGCATTAAAAGGAATAACTCCCAATGGCAGAGTGTAGGAAGTGAAAGAGAGAATGCACGGGGAAGAGATTTGCTAAGTTGCTAATGTAAGAGCCGTCCGTCTGTGTGTATAGATGCATTTATAGTACGCAGGTACGCTAGACAAGGAGAGATAACTGAGTCGAGGATAAAATCTACTCCATTGACGCACATTCCACTCCTCACAAGACACATAGAGACTCAAGTCGGGTGAATTTCCCGAAAAGCCAAACCGACAGCGGACTGAAACTCAAATTGAGGTTACGGTTACTAAATGCTATCCCATTGCATCCCACTAACACCCTTCCTCCGACTTTCTCCACACTTGCTGCATGCAATGTCAGTGAGGATGTGAGTGAGGCTCTTGGCTGAAAGTCCCAAACTACACACAATCATATACATTCCTCCCTCCCTCCTTTTCAAATACACTATGCAAAACGAAGACGGACTCAAATTCCTTTTCTATTCTACTAACTAATGGCTCTTCGGGTGGAGAAAATAGTTGGGCATTAAAAGCTATAGAGCTAGAACAGAGCACAGTTGACTATAAAGCAAAATAGCTCCCTTCTACACACAGAGAAAGTAATGTTGAATTGAAGATGGGATATGACTTTATATTTATTATATAGAATATCTACATTTTCCCTACCTTTCTCTCTCAATCCCTTTCCTCGACTCTCTCACATCTCTTCCGCTTTTACACACTAAGAAATATAATAATGTTTCCAACGTTTGCTTCGGAGAAAGTTACACGTGCCTTGCCTTCCCAGCTCCACAGCCTTTCGCCATTACTACAAAACATGGCCCATTAAAAAATATGGGATAGTGCAAAGCGAGATACACATATATACAGTAATGCATATTATTTCTAAAAATTTACATTTATATACAGTAGGAAAAATAAAATTGCTACACTGCACTATAAAAAATAAACATAGACAATAAAGATAGGAGTGAAAGCTGGGAAATGACTTTAGATATTTTAATTATATTTTTTAGTTATATCTATATATGCAATTCGCCTCCGTACACAATGACAGTTAGTAGTATTTGTGATGGGCTGTAAAAAAAGAAGAAGGAAAAAAGTAAGGTGAAAAAAGGAGGTTGTTTAGTTAGGCTCTGGTTTAGGAGACAGGGAGTATTTATAGAAATAGTGATGGGAAACCGATGGAATGTGGAAGCTGAGCAAGAGAATGGAAATGAAGAGAAAGAACTAATGGCTGAAGGAGATGAGATTGATAAGAGGGAGTGGAAAGTGGAAGTGAAAGTGAGAGAGTAATCGAAACAAGTGAAAGTACTCGAGTCGACTGTAAAGGACAATGACAATAGCTCTCCTTAAGAAATAGTGCCCATTACATTAGGATGCGATGCATTGCAAGGCTACAGATAAAATGGAATAGGATATATTCGGATTGTGTGGATGGAGGGAGGAGGGAGGGATAGAGAAAGTCGGTGAAAGTGCGGGAGGCGGCCTACACTCAACTCAGTCAGATAGCAATGCAATGCTCTTTATCCGACACGTTCAGCTGGCAGTCGAGCGACATGTACAATTGTTCAGCATCTAAAACACGGACAGTAAATACACACACACACACACACTGAGATCAAAGGGAAACGGAAAGGAAGGAACGATAAGCAAGTCAGACAGTCAAGCAGGCACTTTAGCACGGAGCCTATATTATTATTTCCTATCATCGCAACTCCCACATTAGAACAACACAGAAAAACAACAAAACATCAACACAAAAGTAAGTGTTAAAGAGTAATGTCACTCTCCAAGACTCCACTCCGTTGATATGCTCATTGTTATTTCTCTCTGCTTAACTTTCACTGAGCCAATGCATTGCATTCTACTCTATTATTGCATCATACCTTCCCATTTTCTTTCTATATACATATACTTTACTCATCTATATCATATAGTCAGATACAAAACAGGACAGGTGTGGGAGGGGATATATACATACTCTCGCCATTCCTTTCTATACCTACACCACTACTCCATTTCTCTATTTAGAAACAAAAAACTCATTTATTTATATCTTGTCTAGATAGGTTTCCCTCGCTTTTATGTCTTTTACGGTAGAATCTTATTCCAATACACATAACACAAAGTACAAACAATAAGCAACAGTATCTCCAATTGATTTACACCTCCAATTGAACATTTTCATCCCTCATACAACAACACCTACTCCTCTCAAATCCCCATACACACTCAAGTGCTAATCAAATATCAAGAAATTACAACAGCACACAACAACGAATGATAAATCTATTTTTGAGCTTTTGTAGTTGGAAAGAATAATCTGAAGAAGTAACTGTAAATAGACTTAGGAGGTGTACACAATCGTGTAACTAACGGAAGCATGTATTATTATTCATCTTGACTGACCCAAGTAGTAATCTTTTTTCCCAAACTAATAATTCATTTTTTTCAAACTCATATACAGAATGATAATCCAATGTTCACATCCTGTGAAGTGTTGTACTACAATATCTTTCTTTCTCTGATGTCTTAATATAGAGGCATGTCAACAAATTGTATCTCTGTGTAATTTTTCATGAAATAGTTAAAAGTAACTTTTTCATATTAGAATAATATAATAAGTAAGAATGAAGAAATAGAGTAGGTAATTGTTAGAATAGGGAACTTAGCTGTTAATAATCATAATCGATGTAAAACAACGATCTATAATGGATGAATCGTGTTTTTGGTAGACGAATGGTTCATTGTAGACAAAAATAAAATGGCAGGACTTGTCTTGTCTATAGGTATGTAGTTTTTAGTTAGTTAGTTAGTTAGAAGAGATTTGTTCTAGACAAGATTTCTTTGATGTACTTAATCCGAAAATGTATATCTGTACACAATAACAATTATATAGTACAAAATACAATAGTGAATACATCCGGATGCATCCGCTGCTCTTGGCATCATTGTGTTGTGTACTACTTAACAGACGAATATCTTTCGTTTTGTTATGGAGTCATTTGTATATAAGAAGGTTATAATAGGTCATCCTAACATAAATAGATTTAGTTTTATGATGTGACGAATAGTAATCATAATAATAATAATAATATACTAATTAGCTATAGAGACTTTGTATGTAATAATAATAATAATATCCTAAAAGTAAATATGGTACGGTACAGTATTTTATATATTATGGTTAATTAGTTTAGGATTTACCTTATTTCTAGCTAATGATTAGTTAAGCTTGATATTTAATTAATAGTAAGGTCTTAAAAAGTACATAGATGTGGTATTGGTAATGTATGTAATGAAGGTAACTCTTTCAGGATCCTTTTAGTATGTCTAATATTGTTATTTGTATTGTATAGGTACTGGAGGTGTTTGAAAAAATCAAAAAGGTAATTTGAATATCACAGAAATTCACGAGACCGTTGTCCTGTGGGAATGATGACAGTTTTAGGAGGCAACAATGGTTCCTTGGAGCCAGCAGAGGATGTCTTACTACTTGAGCCTTGATCTTCGATCTCATCCTCAAGCATTTGTTGGACACCGGATTCGGAAGTAGATGTTCGCATGGAAGAGGAGCCGGGGGTCGTTTTGCTAGAGCGATCCGCCCTGTCTCTCTCCCGCGATTTGGACCCTTTGGATTTCTTAGACCTTGCAGCATCCGAACTGGAGACGCGGGAGTCGGGGGACAGAGTGTCGGGTGTCTTGTCCCGATCCCGGTAGTGTCTGTCCCTGTCTCGGTGTTTGTGGTGGTGGTGGCCTGAGCGGTGGGAGCGTCTGCCCTCCCTCTCCTCGCCGCTGGCGGGCGAGGTGTCGCGGTCCTGAGCTGCCGTGTCGCGATCCGAGTGCATCGGCGACGTCGGACTCAGCAGCCGATGCGAATACTGAGACTGGGAGGAGGAGCCAGGGCCCGTCCCGCCGCCGCCGACACCCGGGCCGTTCAGCTGCTGGTTCAACTTACTCACAATATCACCCAGTAAGTCCTCCAGTTTGTTCATCTTCTGATTGAGCCGTTGGATCTCCAGCTTGACGTCCACCTTGAAGTCCATCATGTTCGCGATGATTTGTTGATATTCCGCACTGGTGGTGGACATGGCGGGTGGGGCTGGAGCGCCAACTCCCGCCGCAGCCACAGAAGACACAGACACAGTCGACAGAGACTCCCCCGCACTTTCACTTAGCCTGGACAGAGAAGGGAGGACGGGCTGCGGCGGCGACTTGGCGGGACTGCCCACCGAAGTCGTCTCCGTCAACTCCTCGATCGTTTCTTGACGACCCGAAGTCACTAAACCCGGCTTCGACTGCTTCGGGAACACTTTGTTACCCGAGCCGAGACTTTGCGACGAGGCACCAGTGAGAGCTTTCAGTTTACTAAGACCCCGCGGGGGCGGCGGCTCCCCTGTCACTGCCGCCGTTGTCGTCACCGCCGCCGGCCCGGCACCCGCCGCACTACTACTGCTTTGCTGCACTTTGTTGTCTTCTAAAGAATCACCTCTGGTAGCTTTTGGAGAGGCGCTGGCTGATGGGGCGGCGGAAGATGACGCACCACTCCCGCCACCACCTCCTCCACCCCCGCCACCTCCCATAAACGCACCCCACTTTCCTTTAGGACGGGCTGGAGCTGCTTTGATCGGACCACTCTCATCTTTCTCTGTAGACACTTTCGCGGCGGGAAAGCCTTTCGGCTTTGTTGTGCCATCGTGGATCGAATTATCATTCTCACTATCACTCGCCCGGGCACTTTCACCTCGCTCTACGTCTTTTATACTCGATGTTTCCGTTTGTAAACTAGAGCCCGTCGACACTCGGTCACCTCCTTTGCGAAAACGAGAAAATAATTTCCGCACTAAATGGTCTTGAGTTGCCTCTAGTTGTGGCTCGTTTTTCCGACGCTCTGCCAACTCCTTCTCCCGCTTCACATCCGCCACTTTCCGGAAGATTAACTACATCAACATCAAAGAAACAAGTTAAAAATTTAACGTTCACCTCAATTATAAACACATACACATCCATAGGCCATCCATCCTCCATCTACCACTTCAAACATATATACCCAAACATTCCCTTTTCAAATCTCCACTTCAAACTTTTCTCCACTCCGCCAAATACTAAATACTTTATATCTCTTTGAAAAAATGTTGCACAACTTCGCCGCATTCCAAATTCCAACCTCTGTATATATATCTCTGATAGTATCTGACATTACCAGATTGCCTTTCCAACTTGTGTACATACATACACATACAAATCCGTAAATTAGTAAGGCAAGCTCAAATTTCCACCTAAAAGATCCGCATCCATATATAAATATCTACTCCTTGTATCCCCTTTCATTTTCCACTCGTCTTAAGCAAGAGACACGGCTCACTTTGAGTTTTCTCTCAAATTCCTTCCGCACTTTACTTCTATTCATTTGACAAGAGTCTATTTATGTGGGTGTAGGAGATTGGAGGGATTTTTTGTCCTTCAATGCGCATTGCATGCATGTTCTTCTAACGATTCACTTTTTGAGGAGTCCGTCCGACCAAGTGAAAATTGTCTATTCATTTCTCAAGACTACTAGACACTAGACGTTAGTGCAGTGGGTGGTGGTAGGAACTTGGTAGGACATGACAAACTTTGTCTATACATAAGAACATATTTTATGTCGGCACTAGTATGCAACGGCACAAATCTTGATAAGCTACTATACTGTACTAAACAGTTCTAGATTCTTGGAAAATATCTAGTGACAGGGATTATATGCACATATCACCTCCTAACATTCTTACTTACAATAATTAGCTAATTCTCCTTAGCTCATTTCATTTTATCCTTTTCTTTCCTATTATATTCCGGAAAATAGTTGGAATCTGTTCAGGGTACATGGGAACAATAGAAAGTTGGGCGCAGGCATGGCCTTTGCAAACTTTCCACAATTCTCACTTTGTGTTTCTGTGCACATCGTCATTTGGCGAAAGGATTCAGAAGAGAGAGTGAGAGAGAGAGAGAGAGCTAGGTATCTGTAGAGTAATCCGTCGGAAACTAGAGTCCATATGTATAAGTAAATAGGGAAGTATTCGAGCCCATTACATTAGTTTATCAGTTGAGTTCAGCCGAAGGTAGTGCACGACTCTTGTTTTACTTTAGTTGCCGACTAGTGGAAGGTACAAAAGTCCTCTCTCTCTCTCTCTCTCTCTCTCAGCCATTGCCATTCCATTGCCGACTCTTTTGCGTCTCTCTCTTAGTATCTCTCCTACTTACTAGCGTTCGTTCCTGGCCTTTCGTTCCCATCCTTCCTTTCCCTCCTTTTAAGAGGATGAAAAGCAGCTCTCGAATGTTTCATTTCGTTTTCACTAAAATCCTCAAGTCTGTTCATCCATTCCCATTCCCACCTTTATGACACTAGTTACATTACACTGCATTAGAAACGGCTGTTACGGCCCTACACAATCCTCGAATGGCTCGACTCGACTGTGCATGCGAGACGAGATCTCCTTTTTTCACTCAACCGAAGCAGCATTAAATTACAATAGTACTAGAGAGTACACTACACCACATAAACCAAATCTTTTTACTCGATATGACAAGCCTCCCCAGCTCCCTCCTTCCCTCTCTTCACTACTTCTTACCTTTCTCCCACTACACTCTCAGCATTTCTAGATGTACTAAGAAATTAAGAAAATGCCTCGACGACTACGGAACGACCACCTACTTACTACTTTTACCACTCAGCCACTAACTCACGTCCGAATCACATCCCAGGCTAAATATACATACATACAGTCTCGTTACTTACTTAATAGTAGAAATTAAACTTGACATATAGTCAACTTCCTCTAGAAATTCTAGACACACCAAGGGAACAAAAACAGCGAAAATTCGACATTCACTGTAAAAAACCATTGTTTTTTCCTTTTTCTGGTTTTTTATAGCAAGTGCTGTAAATGTGAGATACAAAATGACGACTTCTATTTATATTATCTTTTAGTTTACTGTTTTTACTTCGAAATGGAATAGACACCCTTTTTAGGTTAAGAATTAATGTCTATTTCCTTTTAAAAAAGCGAACCTCCAAAAAGCATGGAAAAAGTTGTTTTTTGTTCCCTGGATGTATATATTGCACATAAAGAAGTGATGTTCAACTACTAGGTAGGTAACTGCTCTACGCAGTACGTCTACATTCAAACTAATTCTCATTGTTTTCTCCTTCATTCCCATTTCTCCTGCATCGCTATGTGGCTGCCTGCCTTAGTGAGCTAAGGAAATGAATGAGACGAATTTCACGGGAATTTGCATTGTCGTAAAAATTTTATTTTCGGATTGTGCAACCGATGAGTCTCAAGAGGAAAATTTCGGAATTTTCATGAGATCCGTACACAGATAAAAGAGAGAACCTGACCATTCTACGACTGTTACATTTCGTCAACTGCTACAACTCATGCTCCGCTAGACAGTTCATTGCATTGTCTCTCCAATTTATGCGCAATTGGAGGCAGGGCTAAATGTAGAGAGTCCTTTGCCAAACATCTACCCGCTACCACATATGCTGTTTATTTATACCAAAGGAAAAAGTTCATCAATTTTGGATATAGTCTTGTAAAGGGCTACTAATACTATTTTCATTCTGGTTTTTAACTGCATAGGCAATTTCACGAGAAAACAACTGAATTTGTCCATAAGTATTATAGTATTCAATATTTAGAAGTGAAATGTTAAACAGTACAATTTGCCCTCCATTATTTACTACACGTTACAAACTGTGCTATTTTTGTAGCAGTTGAACTATATACAAATATTTTGCAAGCAATGTTTGTCAAGTGCATTATTAAGTTTTCTATAGTCCGGATACAGTAAATACCTAAGCAAATACACAAAGAAATAGATCATAGCTACATTCAGGCATGCTAACATTACATCCTTCCCTCAATGAATATCAAACGATACTTGCTGATACTAAAAAATCATATGTTTTCCTTTATGTATTAATGGAGTGAGGTAAGTGATATTGAAAAGATATTTTGATTATTAATAGGAAATAAATGAAGATGGAGATGTTGAAGAAATGCTAGAATATTCTATAGCATATTCCTTGTTAACTGCACAGTAGAGATGATTTAAACATTGTACAACAATTCACGAGCTGTTTCTTTTTCGATTTGGAACAATAGATATAAATATATAAATAGATGTGGCTACATCTGAGCTCAGTCTAAAATTTGATAGTGAATAGTCTTTTTAGAACGTGTTTTCCGGCTAAATTCGATTGAAATTGATCTGAGTCAGTGAATTTCAAGTTTGTGGTATAACGTGGAGGGCCTACTGATTACTATGCTAATAAATAATGCTGGAATATATAGGAATAGTAGTAGTATATATGGATAGACAACTTCGTCTAGAGAGTAAGAGAGGATGCTAAGGTAAGAGTATACTATAGGTGAAAGTAGTGTCTGTTTTTCTTCCGTCGTTGTGTAGTATGTGGAGTGCATCTAGTAAGAATACGAGTGAAATAATACGGGATAGAACCGTATGTAATGTAATGTGGAGCGTTTCGACTAACTCACACCACAGCACATCACAAGATGAATGTTCAAAACGTACTTAGCTAACATAACATAACGGAACGGAACATAGTTGTACATAGAGAGAGAGAGAAAGGAATCGGAATAGGAACTGGGAGGAGGATGGGTTTAGGTTACGCTGAGGCGACGCTAGAAAAGAGAGCAATGAGGAAAGAGCCAAATTGGGCTAGATTCACCAGAAGGAAAACTTGTTTCGAATAAGATTGAATTTTTTTCTGAGGAGAGAAGGAGAAGAGACCTTTCGGCTTAGTGTGTTGGAAATGAAAAGTGAGAGGAAGAGTTGTAGGGAAATGGAAGACGGCATAAAGAAGCCGATAAATTAAATATTCATGGTGCGAGACTTGGCAATTTTTCATCACTACAGAGCACTGCTGTCTATCTGTGCTGTATTTCTGTCTGTTCTTGAGAAATGCAAGAGAGTTTCCTTGGTTGTATTTAGCTCAAAATGCAGGCTCCCTCTCTCAACTCCACAAGGATTTCTTTACTTTGTGTAAATGCTATAGGAAAACAGTGAAAAATAGGCCCACTACCTACAATTAGGTATATAAATCTACATAATATCCATACCTATGCTAACTAATAAGAAAAGATGCTTAAATTGTCTCTCTTTCCTCACATTTCACAGAATAATATTATTATCACAGCCACTTTTGAAAATGAATCAGTAGCTACTTCCTATAATATGTGGTAGTAGTAGCAATGTATGTTTATTAAGTGAAATATGCCACATGTACATCATGTGCATAAAAATGTAACCTTTTTTAAGTATTGGTAAGACGCTGAGGCGGCGAGAGTTGTGAATGTGCAATTATGTAAGTTGAAAGCATTAAATAGTTGTGAACTTACCCTATGTCGTAGATGGTAGGTGAGAACCAAGTTTCTCGCAAAGGAATTGGCAAACGCTTGGTAAAAATCCAAGACCTCCAGCAATTTGTCGCGTTTGATTGTGTGCAAATCACAGTAGGTGAGAGCTCGTACATTGGCAGCCGACTGTCCAACTCCTGTCTCCTTCCAAAATGAATCACCGAAAACGTCCCCTTTGCCTGTCGAGAAATAAATGAAACGTAAATGTCAAACATCTTATTACTACAACTAATACCTAGTTCTTGGGAAGAAATTTAGTTTTGTTCCTTAACTACCCACCCGCCCGACTTAGGAGCTCTCTACTCATAAGGAAAGTGCGAACATGGAAAAAGAGCCCCTGTAGACGAGACATGACTTGAATCCAATTCAAACCAATTGACAACTCAAAGGAAAACTGAAAGAGAACACGGAAATTCCCGGCATTCCCCAACAATCCGACATTTGCTACATAATTTCAAGAGTTGACTCTGGCCACGATGGACTTAGTTCTTCTCCGTATAGTAAATATACTTTCTCCGACCAATCCAACCACCCTAAACTATACACAGACTTAACAAAATCTAAATCACAAAGTTAAAGTTCAGCTCAGTCAACTTCCTGTTCCATTTCCCGCTCCACTTGTGATCTCAACTTTATAATCAGATCTCAGTCCAATAACTCGTAAATCATTAATGACGGAGTCACATCTGCTCTTGAGAGTTCACGCCTAATCCTACTAATCTCAAAAGACTCCCCTACGGATATTATATATACTCTATAAGCAAAAGCAAATTCCTTTCCTTACCCTTACTCCTATACAGAATAGAGATAAATATGCCCATGCAACTACATCGTTTTACTTGATATTGTACAATAGGAACACTAATGGCAATCTCAGTTTTCCTTTGCATTATCCCAGATTCAATGATTTCGATTTCACTGAGGTGCACCTAATCCCACTCAAAATCTACGTACAAGTAACCATTTAATATTTAATAAGGAAATCTCCCTTCGTCTCCAAATAGCCACGTCAAGACCTTTACACTCAGACGGATTAAGAAACATTGGCTTTCTCTCCTTCCTTTTAAAGGCAAAACGGAATGAAAGACACTTGAGTTTCTTTGACAGGTTAAGACGCAGCTTGCCAAATAACTTTCTCTCATTCCGTTGCATTACAATCATATTAATTAAGGCAGTTAAATTTTAATTCAAAAACAATTTCATAGGTAACCTTTCTAATAACCACCTCATTTACATTTTATAAACGCTACCAACACTTCAACTATGCTGTTCTACTACTTCGATTAATTATTAACATTGTTATTACATCAATTAAAGATTATTTTTTTTCTATTCTACAACAAAATTGAAGAAAGTATGTACCTAGGTAGACTAAGATATTTTATGCAAATATCTTGCTAAGATTTCCACTAAACGAAATTATTCTACGAAATAAAGGAACAAGATACCCTGAACACTACCGTAGCTACTTTGCCACATAATTGTTAACGTATATCTTAGCATAATATTTTCACAGTGTTAGGTGGCTGTCCAAGTGACTAGGTTAAGGAACGTAGTAAATTGCACAGCGATCCATGTAGCTCAGCGGTTAAGAGCAACGGTCATGAATACCGAGTACGAGGGTCCCTTTAGGAGTAGCACTACGTTCCTTAACCTAGACACTTGGATAGCCAACTAACGCGGTGACAATATAAAGATATCTAATCGTCCTGTTAGTCATCTATTATAATACGTAGCGAAAGAAAGACATCATATTCGTATAATATGTCCATGCCTATATTCCTGGTTCCTGATATACACATATTAAGTTGGTTATTCTTGCACCTTTTAAATTATTAAGGGCTTTACCACTTTGTGTGTTGGAAGCGGGTTTTGTTGCAAGTCAGGTACACGGTGGGATATTACTAATGTACGGTTTAGCTTGACTTTCTACTCCCAGCTCATGCCACTCACAGTCAGGAGGGGAATGCAAAATAGGTAACATAACTAATTGATTTGGGACACAATTTCTGCATTACTCCTTCCAAGTATCTATGGCTTTCTGAACATAATCTAAAGAAAAACAGACTTCCTTTTCACTTTCTTACATCTTACACCTAACTAATGCTAAGCTCAGGGTAATAAATTTTAATATTCTGCTTTCCCCACTCTTTTTGTTTGTTCCCCGACTTTTTCTACAATCTGGAAAAAGTTTTCCAAACGACCATTACGAATTTCGGGGAAAAAATCTGTACATGCATTAATAGATACAGAGATAAAAGTTGCTTATACATATACGTAATCTCTATATCGTGTCTTAATAGCACATTATTATGATTCTATGTCAGTAGTATGTAGATTCTAAGTAGAACGCAGGAAGTGCCTTTAGTGCTTAGCCAATGAGCAAACGGCTCCTCGGCTTAAAATGTGTATGTTAACCTTTAGGAAACGCATTATTAAGTAAAAGCCATAAGTGTGACCTTGTCACGCAATGCAAACTCAAAGAAATATACTATAACACTGTAGTATTATTAGTGGTCGCTGCTAGTCCAGTACAGCACAGCACCAGCAGTCAGATATATGTGATAGCTCTCTACATGTATGCTCTACTGACTGAATACATAGATACTAAATAAGTAGTGGAGTTTCTGAACCGGACTTGATTGGATTCACCGTTCACCGCCGAAATTCTACTGCGCATTAAGACTAGTCCATTATATACAAAGTATAGCTTAGAGTGAAAGGTAAAAAAACTTTGGAAGGCCAAATTCGGCTTATCATGCTATCGCAATAGTCAGCACTGAGGTTTGTTAAATGCCCTTAATTAACCGTTATGCTTTCTATCAGATTTACAAAGTGAACATTATTATTATAAGAAAATATTCTAGCGTCCTCTGCATGGGATTCCCACATTTTTTCTTGCAACAATGTTGTTTAAAAAGTGCAATTTCTATACTTTTGACATTTTTACATCAGGGTATAGAAACTCTTCGCACACAATAGGGAACACTAACCGAACAAAGTTTAATAATAATGTCTTATTGTTTACACCTTGGTTTCATTACATATTTTGGAAATAATTACCCCATTATTTGCTTAGATTTATCAAAGTCTATGATTTAACAATAATGAACTTGGAAGTAAGGTATCTATTCCTGTAAGCCTTGGCCACAGATAATGCCACTATTCATTGTGGTTTACATAGCCCACCTAATTAGCTTTGACAATAATGGTTTCTTCCCTGCAAAATAATTAGAAAAAATGTTTTTCTTCGAACAGTGCTAAAGAAAAGGCCTGTAATCGGGAAAAGAGAAAGAGAGATAAATCCGTATATGATATAGATGTGAGTTCGTGCTGTGCACTCTGTTGTGTTTCGTTGTTTGGGATTAGTGTAAGGTCAAAAGGATCAACTCAAACGGCTGGCTACCATACTGTTTTATACGCAGCTATTTATATCAGTTTCCCTGTCGTATAGGTCCTATTCCTTATTAGTTATTAGCCTCGTAGATTAGTGAAAATGGAAAGTACATAAAAGTTAGGCTAACTGCATCCAGTTCACAGTCATTTCATATTGTGAGCATTTCGGCGATTAGCTACCTCTCTAATGTGGCATGGCGGGTTCCTGTTCTAAGGAGACCTGAGACCGTCACATAGAAACGACACAAAACTCCTGCCAAAACATTCACAGGGATCGATAATTCACTCCGAGTTTATTCAAGTAACGCAACGGAACTAAATGGACCATTGATATTATCTACATTCACTCTTTTACTCTTGTTCCACATTTCCGAAGAGATTGACTACACTATTACATAATGCATTAAACAAAAATAATTGCTACAGTCGCAGTCCAGAACTATATTTCCAAGATTCCTCTTCTTGCCTAAACAGGACTACAATAAAAATCACTCTATAATTTACCTTGCCTTTACTACTTTACACTTTATTATTCGTACTTTGAATAATTTATTTAATCATATCAATACAGGTGCATACCTAATCATGCCGGCTAATAATTTACTTGCTCGTGAATATTTGAAATTGTTTATTGTATATTTTAAAATTTGCATGTGAAGTACGAACGTGTTATTAAATCCTTGAATAAATTAAAATTTATTAAAAGTTCAAGCTGTAATTGCTTAAGTGTAATAATTCCCATATCTTATTACCAACATTGTGTGTTGCGTCATTAGCAGCAATAATCTAAATCTCTTATAAAATAGATGATGTATATATTGTAATAATGAGTTGAGACGGAATCAGAAGGAGATTGGCTGGCTTGACACGTTAGGTTTTGATATTTAGCACAAGTTGAAGATAGAGTGAGTGGGAGAGTGATTTGGACTGAAATGAGGTAGAACAAGAGCAGGGACTTGAATAGGTAGACAGAATTTTCTTAATCAATTGCTTATGTTATACGTTCGCTCTGCCTAAACATACCTACGTCAACTCACTGCAGAAATGAGCTATGCATGTAGGCATGTGAATGTGGGCCACTAGAGTTTCTTGATAAGGTTTGGCACACTTTCATTGAAAGTAGAGCGTGAATAATCATCAAGAAAATGAAGTGAAAGTTAAAGAGGGGAAAGAAGGAAATAATAATAATAGGATGGAAGGCTGTGTGAAAGTAAAGTCAAGAAAATTGCCTCAATCGTTTCCCTAAATCTAAACTTTGTATTTATTTCCTTACAAAGTGCAGATCCACTAAGAGTAGACTATCATGAACAGCCCTAGTATATTATCGATATTTTCTTTCATTTCAAAACCTTTACTTTGCACAAGCTGTCAATTCAACCGAACTATAAATTTAAACTGTAGTATGTTAATTAACATTGGCTTTATTAATATGATCTCCCATAAAATAGATGTATAAAAACAAAATTTCATTCCCGTTACAACTTAATAACTGATTCTTTATAAGTATATTTTATGGATTAGCTATCCAATCACCACCTAATAGTAATCTATTTCAAGTTAGAAAACAGTATCTAATTACATAAACAACAACGTAGAATTAAAAATTAAAAAATAGCATCTAGAAAATTAAAATGAGGCAAAACACACTACATGTCAGTGAGATATAATATTACTAAAAAGTAGTGAAAATAAAACGTATTCTCAAACCTCAAGGGAAATCCAAACGCATGTCAGTTTTTAAAAAGGAATTTCTAACGAAATACATCCATTATATTCATGAATGTAGCAAAGTAATCATCTCAATAATCTGCGAGTAATGATTTAGCTACAAATTGCATAAAAAATCTATTTTAAATAAGAATTTATTTTTTCTTCAAGTGGTTATGATAGCCTTTTAGTTAGGATAACAGATTGCTTTTTTGAACTGAAAATCGAGTTTTGAAATTCTGCATGCCTCTGATTACGACTGCGTTCGTTATTCTGTCTTGCATTGCGGTATTTTACGTCACAAAAACCTTTACGATTTCCGTATTTGTAGAACAATAGGTGTTTGTTTAGACTGTGAGCATATTAGGTTTATCTACATCATTCGTCTAGGTAAACACAGTATGAATTAGTGCGGACCACAAGTAAATTGTGTACAAATTACAGTAGATACATATTTACGAAACGAAAATGGTAAGCCTTAGATAAAAGGTAATCCTATTATCCTTTCTTTGCTTTCTCGACAGTAACCTTGTTCTGTGTTAAAAGAGAAGGCATTTATTAAAGATGAATAAACAAGGCTACTATGTAAGCGCTGAGCTTTGTGTGTAAATAATCCATAATAATAGACAACAGAAATGGTGTCTTTAATACTTAATGAATAGAGGTTGTTCTTTCTCGTGCCGCATTAGCTCTCTGTAGCTAGCATTAAAATTTCCTTCTGTCAAAACGCGCGTTCATCTCTGTATATACTTATAAGATTGCATTTATGTTGCTCGTAGCTAAAACTCCTGTTAATTATTGTTTTGTTTGGCCATGGTCGTGACAAATCCATTTTAAAGAGAGAAAGTTTTTGCACTCTTGCTAAATAGCTCGATAATAATGATAAAGCATGAATAAGTATTGTAGGAGCACATTAGCATCACCTTATTTTTAGGTAGAGAAAGTAGGAGGCGATGAATAACGCAAGGAAAACAATCTCTAGCTCCCTACCTACTAAACTTGGAAAGGAGGCCATTGCCACTGAACGGAAATAAGGCAAAGTAACAAAACGCCAATATCCAAAAGGACTTGCTAAATTCCTCTCCTAATACACAATATTTAGAAATATTATACCTATAGAACTTTAGTATAGTAGCCATAATATTTAGTTTCGAAAGGAAAGGAAGTCAGTCACTGTTCCCTGTAAATCTATAGCATTAAAAAGCTGGTTAGTCTCACGACTGTGTCTGACGAGGACTACTTGGGCATTAGTCTGACTTTCTTTACTTTCATCACTACTTATATTAGGTTAGAAGTTTTCGACACTAAATCAAGAGGCAGACGAAGGAAGGCTATATAAAAGTAGAACTATATAAGTAAGCACATTTAAGTTCAGTGTCTTCACTGAAAATATTGTAGAGGGAAAGAGTTGAAGGACGAGCGAGACATGGCATTAGCATGACGAGTAAATCCCATATCTACACATACAAGTATTATGTCCTCCAGTTAGTCTTAAACTATAGTCAGTAACTGTCTTTTTGTTCGTATCATGTCCTGTACATATTGTCGTGTAGTGAGTGCTGAGCATTGAGCGTAGAGAAAAGAGAGAGAGAGAGAGAGAGAGAGAGAGAGAGAGAGATAGTTGAAACGGGTTTGGTGACGATGCTGTTAGTGTGTTCTTTCTTATTTGATAGAAATGTTAGTCACGATTTAGTTTTCTCTTAAGAAATCACTCTGACCGAATACAAATGAGGCGTGAGTGGGCAGAGTCACCCAAGAAATTCTCGTAAACCACAACATGTACTACAAGTACAATTCTGTCCTACCTAAACGCATACTCCTGTGTCATAGCACACAGTCATACTTTCATAAGTAGTAAACTGAAAGTGTTCTGCCAGTTAAGTACATGAACCTTAACTCAACTAGAATAATCTATTGCTATATGTCCCTAAGTAGTCCTGTTTAACTAGTGTACATATTTAACCACAATGCACTACTACATACATAGCCTCGTAACACTCCTCAACTACATAATGTAACTAGCCCAGTAACAACACATCCTAGAGAGATATACTTCACTATTTCGGTTGCAATCCAAAGAAAACTACTGTAGGTCACAGCACCATAGAAGAACAAGAGAGAGGGAGAGAGAGAGAGAGAAAGAGATTTCGAGACTACGCTATGCAGCCACTTATTTTCCATTGCACCAACAACACTATCAGACACTCATCAAATTACGCTATAAGTATTAACGTCCTTCGTCTACCAGAAATCATAAAAGGATGTAGCAAGGCTTTAATACATACATCCCTCATACTATCACATCTCTGCCTATATCTATATGCTATTATAATTGTATATATAGTTGCTGAACCTAATATTAGTAAATAGTATACACAATAGAGCCGAATTTAGTCGGAGAGGGAATTTAATGTTCCACTGACTTTCGTCTCAACAACTTTGTCAGTATTACTATCCTTGCTGCGTATTAGCTTCATAATATTATGTATAATAGCTACTATGTCCTTATAGATATGCTTTCTCCGTCATAGTCAGTTAATATAGAGAAGAGAAAGCATGCACAAGCCGGTTATTACCAGATTAGTAGTAGACCTTTAGACTTTCTCCCGTAATCTAATATTATTTCTAGTTAGAAATCGTAACCATGCTGTTGTTCCTACTATTTATCTAAACTTGAATGCATCGACTATTCTGAGCTACATAGAAAACACATCAACCGCCATATACTTAGGGCAGGAATCCAGATAAACGCCTCAAGAACTCTTTATAAGTGAGTTGCTCGAGAAAATCCGTCGATTTGCTTTCACCCGGCTTGCTTAATGTCGCTAACTTCAGCTCTGTGATCTGAGTAAGCTGGTAAACTCTCGGTGCGGACTGAATAACAATAAATACAGAAGAGACTAGGTCATCCCGTCCTATGCCATTCCTTCACAAGGCACAATGTACTTAACTCCATACCTCATTCTATATATACACTTATTTATCCAACAGACTACACACAGACCCCAATCTACAATATTCGTGCAGTGCATCATAGTTCATTCCCAATCATTACGCTATTTATTATATATAAGATTAGCCTCACTGTGAACTCTGTGGATAATTTCGCGGAATATCCACCTATGATTATATGAGATATGAACTAACTAACCAAAATCAGTATTCAATACAGCCTATAAATATACAGCAAATTAATAGGCACCTGACTTCTAGGAAGAGATTATGTATGTGTGTATTATATACAGACAACACATATTCAGTTGGAAATAACTGGAGTAGATATTTATGTATGGCCCAACACGTAACTCCTAGTCGGCATAATACAAGGCCAAAAAGTCGAATCCAAAAAAAAAATAGGTACCCCAAATCTATTTTAAGTACTTATTATCAGGCCATGCATGCCAAGAATAATGGCAATCGAGAAAGGATTTTCAAAAGGACACCTTGCAGATGAAAAATTCTCGTACGATTAATAATTATAAGCCACAAATCCTCCGAGGTGAATCACTCTCTAAATTTTTAGTCCATAATTAATAATTAGCAATTATTATCGTCATTAGTCATATTATTTACATCATTATCAGAGATAAGAAGGATTTATTTTTTGGGTTGCCCATTAGAGCTCTTACAATGATGGCTGGTAGTGGTACACAATTACTAAGCCTGTGTTCAAATGTTTGTCTCAATGCTGTATACCATAAATCTTTCTATACTTAAAAGATATTATTATTGCATATTGCTATCATATTCCATATAATATAAATAATATTATGAAGCTCGAAAACCTTTTCATCTCTTCGTAGAATAACTTTAAACAGATTGCTTAACACCGAATAACTTCATATTTTCGTATAATATTTTTCCCTCATACTCATAACCAAAGTAGATAAATGGGAAATTCCTGTTTGCGAGCAATAGCTAATGGAAAATAGGCATTATTATTTTGAACGAAAAATTTCTGAGCCTACAATTATAGGTAATTATTTTAAAGTCTGTATTGTATGTAATATGGATTTCATGTCAAACGGGAAGGATAAGTACAATCCAAATTCATAAAACTGAGTTTTAACAGAAATGTGTTGGAGCACGAAACTTGAGATGACTAACTGGGAAGTATTGTGTTGTGTGCTATTGTGAGAAGGGAGAATACGAGTAAAGGATTGAAAAAAAGTGAGCAGGCAGCATCTGAAAATCTCCCATCTCAGCCAACATCAGTCAAAGAGTCCAGATGCACGGTAGATTGAGGGAGAGTAAAGAGCATTAGACCCTAGCTTACTTCCTTTTCTTTTGCTAACGCATTCGTTTTTTTTGAAAGGAGCTACAAAAACAATATCAATAGTACACAATAGGGAAGGAGGGAGGAGAGAGGCAGTGCAGTGGCTGGAATGGAATGGAAATACATAAAACACATGTACGCCCCATGCTTTCTGCTAAAATCAGCTTGTTTTCCCTTTTGTTCAAAATCCGTCTGCTTTCTACTCCCGATGTTTGTTGCATTGAGGAGTGGAATGCCAGCAGAGAACCAAAGACGAACACAATATCTCCTTTCCATTATCTCCATCTCTCAGCTACTTGTATCATACACACATCTGCTTTTCACTACGCCACTACACATACCATTTGTATTAGAGACTATTCCTTCAGATTGTTTACCTTAGTACACACTACTTACTAAAGCACTGCAGTTAAGCCACGGCACTACATCAACATAGACATTCCTTTTATATAATGCTACTTAAAATACGAGAAACACAAGTGTGTTATCCATTGAGTTGAGGCTTTTCTTTCAGATTCCAATCCCTCTGCTTTAATACTTGCACTGAATTCAAAAATAAAATTACACGCAACATTGCAAATTTGTGTCCTCACAAATAATACACATAATAGTAATAGATTTCTAGAGATTGCATGTTTGTTGCAGGCAAATAATGAAATAAATCATTGAAAAAAGTAGTAAAAGGGAAAATATTGATAATTACAATGTACAAGACAGAAATTGTGAAGCATAATAGATAGTGTGAGCAGATTTTCGTGAAAAAGGGAATCAATGCAACACGCAATGAATACAGAATGCTAGACGTTTGTAAAGAGCATACCAATAAGAAAACAGAACTGTTTCTAATCGACAGTCAAGTAAATTCCGGCCAGCTTTCTCTATCTCTTCGTCCAATTTACTTTCTTTGTTAACTCTCCCGCTTGATTTTTCGCAAACACTACAGAAAAGATTGGCATGCACACTGTTTTCACCAGAAAATCCTATGCATCACAAGCCAAATGCCACAATAACAAACAGAAGAAATGCGCGAAGAAGACAATACTGGCAACCTACACTACACTTCTCAAGCTCAACTTCTTTTCTTCAATTTCTTTTATATTATTTCAACTAAACTGGAATAGACAACTTAAGCACAATAGCTTTATTTTTTTGCGGTTTAATTTAGCTCTGTAGTCTCACTACGTGGTTCAAATAGAATAATATTGAAAAGAATAGAGATAAACATCAGCATCTGCTCCTGCTACATTGTTACATAAGCACAAAAAATAAACGCATTCGCAATTCTCTCTTGCCCCATTTTATTTCTTCTTTTGTGCTCTTCCCTAAATTGGGGACGCAGTTGTTGGGTGTACTAGAAATATACATGTGATTCACACATTTGTTTTCGTAGCCTCCATGCACACATACGTAGTAACTATTTACACGCTACTTCCTTCAAATGCACTGCTTTCACTGATTATTTAATACTGACTGAGTATAGTAATATGAATATAAATACATATAGAAAGTTATAAAGATAGTTAAGAAACTGAAAGTTTATAAATTGATTAGGTGCTGGCAATATTTTCAAGCACAAAACATACGAAATTATTTGCCGACCTAGAAAAACATATTAATCGAAAGTAAGTTGAAACCAGTATAATAGAGTTATCTTGGGCAATTGGTTTGATATTAAGTTGGATTGAATGTGATTTCTGTATTTCATTTCATTTTAAGATTGGAACATCGGAAATGCATGTATTTGCAGAATATCCACATTTGTTGTTTAGTTTCCATCGAGAAACCTTTAAATTACTCAACGTGAATCACTGCCAACTCTCTATTGGATTTTACACACAGTATAAACGAAATTGTGTTTCGCATCTCTTTCCATCACATCGTGTTTATATTAGTACAACTGAATCGGTTAGAATGGTAATGTAATATAGTATTTGTACATTGTGAAAGTAAAGGAGAAAATGTTTACAGAGCTGAGAGAATGATATATGAGCTCTTTTCTACATTCATCCTGCAAATATATGTAGCTATAATAAAACGGAGTAAATATTATGGTTGATCCAAGAAATGCTCTTTCACGAATTTTGGTGCAAAACTGTTACACTAAGAGAACAGTTTTAGCCTTTAGCATAAGGTTTTGAATTCTCATTTTGATCATAAGATAAATATTAAAATAAAATGAAAAATATCTGAAATGAAAAGCCATAAATGTCATAAAATTATGTTTGTCAGTATTGTGTATTAATAGTCTAATGAATTTGTTCATAGTTAATAACGACTACAAATATTTTACTTACGATTCAATGAACAGGGAACTACTGATATCTACTTAGATTGCATACAGAATCCGTATAAATGCCATTTGTTATCTACATAGACCATATTGTCGCACATAATATTATTAGTAATGATTTAGGGGCAACTGGATAAAATAGAAAATTTTGTCGGAAGAACAAATTTCTGGTGAAAGTAGATACTTTAGGCTAAATCTGTCTATTTATCTTTTCCGTCCGAATTTATGTTTGCATAGGCAGAAGCACAGCAGGGTTATTTATTGGATTACTCTTCGGCAAATAAATTGAAGACATAAAAATAACCACTTTATCTGTAGTATCGGCAGAATTGACAACAAACAATATGGTTGATTTTATGGAGGACACATGAGGCATTCTTCATCGCCCACACACACACACACATGTACATAGAGAGAAAACCACTTAAGTTTCAAATGAGCAAGTAGGCAGGACGGAGCTAGCATATGGAATGTGTAAGGCAATGGAGAAATGTCATCTGAAAATCGGCGGAATAGGCAATTGTATTGTAAATTTTATTGGTATTCGCAGAATGCACCCTTCGTATTTAGCATATGTACAGGTTTAATTAAAGTCTGTTTTAATAACCCGTAAGATAGTTTAGTATAGTTGAAAACAATGCTCTAAGTATTTAATGGCAGTGTCTACAGTGCTTTCCCCACTCGACTTTCTCCTATAATCCACGGCCAGACTCACTGCCGTCTCTTTCCCTGCTAAAAGGGCCAACTCCAAGCAATGGCACAGAATAAATCCAATTCAGCTGAAACTATGATCTGTATATCAGGCTAGAAAAGAAAGAAAGAGAGAGAGACTGTCTCTGAACATTATGCTTTTGGTGAATTTATCGCCAAGTCATGCAAATGAATGTCTCGGCTAACAATAAATGTATTTATGTGTATATATGTATGTATTTATGCCGCCAACGGATGCATACACATTCCATATAGCTATGTATACACACATATATAGCATATAGTTGCCTATATATAGTCCATATTGTCTTCCTCAATGACTCTGTGTGTGTATGTAGTGAAATCTCGAGTGAAGTCAAGTGCTCTGCTCAGCTCACTCCACTCGGCACGAAGTACTCTGTCTACATTCCAGTTAGTAAATGTTAGTAATTCTGCGAGAGAGAGAGAGAGAGAGAGAAAGCAGGAAAGGGCTGAAAGGAGTGAAGTTTCAATTCAAGTGGACTCTGTGAAGCTGAAATGGAGACTAACATATCTACGTAAGTTAATTCAACTCCCTCCCTGTTTTTTGTTTACTCTAGCACTTACTCTTCTAAGTTCCTTTACTACTCATGTGTACTCCGCATATTTGTGTGTCTGCTCTGCCGTGTATTTATGCAAGTCGGGTCCTCTCTTCTGTGCAACATCCACACTACTTGCACCAGAGTCCTTCTCATTCAAACACGATTACACAAGAGGAATTTCTACATAATAGGTAAACAGTTTACTATCACTTTCATATCCACTACCTAACTACTTACTAATGATCAAAAGAAGCGTCAATTGACATTTACAACTTTCCAAATCCAACATCTCCTTTTATTCGCACAAACTACTAAAACAGGTTAGCTCAGCAAAATACAAGAAGACTATAGCTATTCCTATAGTTGTTTCGACGTAAGTAGCAAACGTTATTGCACAAAGAGTAATTACTAATTTCCATCACTTCCCGTTACATAAGCTTGGCAATCAACTCTGTCTACCTTATAGTTAGGTATACAATACACAAATAGGGACATAAATACTACGAGCAGACGTAGAGAGAGCTTTCTCGGGGAAAACAATGGAAAACGTAATCACATTTGTTTGTCTTTATCACTTTAAGGCTGTTTGTATTACAATTGGCTCTTCTTGACCTGAGTTGATGGGAATTGGCTAGGAATCGACTCGGCATCCCAATCTTCAACTAATGCTAACTATGCATAGAACCTCACTACTGATATGTATCTATAATCCTGCATCTACAGCTCAAATGCTCATAGAATGAAGGTAATAAAACCCGAAATACATCCTATTTAAGTAGTTGCAACTTTAACAATATTCCCTCTATTCCATTCTATGATAATAATTAAAGAGGGTGGAAAGGAGCCATAGTATTTACTAATATAACAGTTACACGTTTAGACATTACTATGTACACTCATGCACTATAATGCATTTCCAGCTTTCCAACACCTATATGTATAGCTTAAATATTTATATAACACGTCTCTCTCCTTTCTCTAGCTAGTCTTAGTGCATAGTGGCATGTGAAAACGTATTTCTTTGCTCTTTGCCTGCAAATATTCAACTCACTAAGGTCTGCTTCTACTCTAACGAATCCCATTTTACAACTGGCCCGTTTCCGTCATAAATCTCTCGGCTGTCTACTAGCATGCTTTGGGCGTGAGAGCTATTAAATAAATTATTTAATTACCTAGGATTTTGACCTACATTACCTTTTACAGTTCCCCGTGAATATCCCTCCATTGTTTCTCCAATGCGAATTCTATTTAGAGACACATTACACTGCTCTGACAATGGGAAACGGACATTTATTTTACTCCCACCTAATCAATGCATCCCAAATGCAAATATTGATAAAGTTGCAGTTACAGTGTTACAGTAGTATTTTCCATGATAATGACGACTCCAGTAAGCAATTGCTGTTTCTTTATCAAAGAATATGGATTTCATGAATGCTGAATGGGTTTTGAGATTCGGCATCTTCTTTACACTTGTTAGATTTTAATTATTGTGGAAAACTTGTTGGGAATTTTATTCTAAATAGAAAAATGTGTTTTCTTACCGAGTATTGCTACGACCTCATCGTCCTGGATGACTTCGAGTGAACCAGTGACAATGAAGCAAAGATTGTCGATACTCTCTCCCGTGTGATAAAGGAGGTCACCAGGAGCGGAGTGACTCATGGTGAAATGCATAGCAAGAGCTCTAAGACATCCATCACTGGCAAGGCGGAAGGCCGGGTGCTCATTGAAAACTTTCCGATTCAAATGGACGCAAATATCCGCCTTCATATCCTTCGGACAATAATTCAGAACCTGCAGGGAATAGGAACATAGAGGAATATTATTACATCATAC
>JAAAYG020005781.1:0-20220 GCA_009936455.2 Tomocerus minor
TATATACACCATGCCCAATTCTCTACACAACTTATTATATCCTCTCTTTAAATCCAATCCGCTAAGTAACAAAAAAGTAATTGCTTTTTCAACAGAGAGGGAAAATCCTTTTCTCTCCCTCCATTACTGTCGACTACAAGACAAACCTACATATTGTAGCGACATGAATATATTCTTTTAATGTTTTCAAGGTGTAAGTCTCTTTTTAATAGCTACAATTAAATAAAGTTGTAACAGTGTACAGATGGAAGTCACAGTTTCTTAATTCCTACCAGTAATTAGCTTTACTGAGGTTGAGGTTAAGAAAAAACCACTTTAAAACTAGCATGATAGCTGCACTACGGATACTGTCAGCATAATTCATGTAAGGAGGGTGCATAAATTATTTTTCGTGTGTTTATACTTTTTTAGGGCTTCTAAGCAAATCCTTTGGAGAACATAGGGGCTTTTTATTTGCATTTATTTTCCCATATCACTTTGTGGTGAGCAATTTCATAATTATGTCTAAAATCTTTTTTAAATGTATTTAATATCTGCTATAAAAAGAGGTTTATTGTGTGTTACTAGGATTATGTTACAAGTTAAAACCCACAATGCTGTTCTACTAATGCATGGTAAAAAATACAGCAAGTCAGTGTATCTATTACTTAGCAGAAATAAAGCAGCTCTGAGTAGATTTATTGTCGGAATGTACAAAATATGATGAATTCGATGGATTTTTATTTTATACACGAAATACTATCTGTGATTGTGAGTCTCTTTGTATAATAATAGAATCTGCGGCGAAATCAGCTTAAAGCCTTTGAAAGTATCCCATAAGCAACATTGGGGAAAGTATGAATGTAATTTTCCACTCATTGACTAAGGCCACTCACTACTGAGGCTTTCTCAATTTTTGTAAAGGGGGCATATCTCTTGGCTATAGTTTGGAGAGTAAAGAGACATGAAGGGAAATTCGGATTAGATATTTGATGGCACTATTTAGAAACAAGTACATAGTCTTGGTATTACATTCACTGGCATTGGCTATAGCTCAGACAATGCGATGTGAAGCTCTTCACGACTCTATATGTACATGAAATATATTCGTTTATGGAAGAAGATGAGTAGGACGGGGTTGGATGTATTTGTAAGTATGTCTGCTTCTCCTTACTAATATGCATATATATTCATGGCTCGGTGACTGAGTGATCGTGAACGTAAGCTGTAAAGAAAATATCAGGGCCAGTATCTACTAGTGCATATCTAGGAGTAATAAAGCAGGAGTCGCTAGCATTGTTCTGATGCTGTTAATACGCCCTGCGTAACTTTCTCTATTTTTTGCGTCTGAGTTGTGCAGTGGTGGAATAAATGTAGTCGGATAATGTGAGTTACGAAGGGCTTCTATATGAAGTGAGATGTGGAGAACTCTCGATACCTTATGAATGCAAATGTGCGATGATGAAAAATTCATAGAACTCGTTCCACTCATGTTTTTGGCTCACATTCACATTTACATCCCCATCAGATAGCTAGTACGTACATAGATATTAGGAGGATGGATAGAGAAAGAGAGAGAGAGAGCGAAAGTGAGGAGAAAGCTCCGACGGACGTTGAGAAGAAGACAGGGCCGGTGAGTGTAAGCGAGCCCAGTCAACAACTCTCACCAAAAACCAACGAAACGCAACTTAACGCAGAGCTGCGAACGAACGAACCAGAGAACGAGTCGAGTGAGAATCGAAAAAAACACAAAAGAAAAGGGGAGAAAGCCATTGTGGTGTATGTATGTACCTATATATATGTATACTAGATCAGCTTCATTTAATCTACGGAAACTCTGCCTCCCTTCTTCCTATGGACAGTGAGAGAGAGAGAGAGTGAGGCGAGGGAGAGAGACACCTACTAAGTCTACTCCCTGAGTAAATATGTATGCAGCCAACTAGAGAGAGAGAGAAAGCATAGGAGCCAGCGAAAGCTGAGGACGGGAAAGTGAGGAGAGGGAAAGAGAAAGTCAACTTGGCCAAAAAGAATGGGAGATGAGAGGAGACGGAGAAAGAGCGTAGAATGAGAGCAGAAGTAGGAAGGGTAACTATATATAGTTCTGTTTGCAGCTCGAGATTAGTCTCGCTCTTCCCTCTCTCTCTCTCGCTTTCACTCTCAAAGTCCAACTCTTATATCTGTTTGTGCGACTCTGACTAGCACTGGGATGCCGGCTCCCATTTATCAGAATTCCTTTCCTTTCACAGATTCTGACTGAAGAATAAAACTAGCTTTCACTTCCTCCGTCTTCCTCCTGGATACTCTTTCCCAGTTTACTCCTCCGTCCGTCCCTGGCATCCGCCGCTACAATACTCCTTACTCCGACTCATATACTTTCACTCTATACACTCACTTCGTCTACTTTAACTACTTATCCCTTCTGTCATCTTATTCCTACACGCATTTCACTTCCAGCTTTTCTCCTGAAAAATTACTAACTCACCTGCAATCAGTTACCTACCTTCCTAGGCTACAGACAACTCATTTCATTTATTGCGCTTATTTTTGGAATTCTCAGCTAGATTAGAAAGGGATATGAATTATAAGATTACTTTAGAAAATAAGTTCTATATTATATGCACTGGAGTGTTTATTAATCTATGACAAATCCAGCAGAAGCTAAAGTATTTTAAATATTTAACATGAAGAGCACTCAAAATTTTCTAATGCATATTTGTGGGGATTCCTATGTGCTATTTTATTCTGGCTTTATGGATTCTGGAACAGAATGCTTAGTTTTAAAGTTGAAAATCAATATGATAGTGGCCTACGATAAAGATAAAAAACAGTTAGGATTTGCTACAATGGTTTTAGGTGACTGTAATTAATATTTTCCTTTCGATTTGGGATTTGTCTGAATTTCCCAAGATTTGAGCCGACTATAATAATATAGAGAAAGACGTGTTAGTATGACGTAGTAATAGCGAGGAAATGCAGTTATGTCTAGTGGGGATATAAATATTGTAGAGAAAGGACGAAGAGAAAGCAAGGAGGGTTAGCACAGTGGTTTGGTTGTATTTTGCTACGGTGGCCTCCCTTTCCATTAGGTTAGTTAGATGTTCGGGAGGGAGGGATGTATATATTTACTTTCACTTTCACATTCAGCGGCAGTGTCGGCGCTGTCGAGACGACGGGAGCGAGGAAAGTCGTCTGACTTTCTCCTGTAAATACAATGCTGTCTTCTGCCTCCGACCCACACCCGGGCGTCAGTTTAATCCCAAATTGAATGTGACATATGGGAATCCACTTTTACCTTGCTTATCAAACTTATTACTATTAGAAACCGCACTCTTAAGCTTCTTTGCATTCTTGAAATGACGTGAGACGACCGACCTCATTTGCCCCCTTTGATCTTAACCAACCCATTTCCTTCATCCATTATAACTATGAATGCTCTCTTATCACATCTCGGCGATAGTTTTGTTAAGGAGGCGCAATCTCGACATGCATGCAAACCAAACATAAAGAATATATTCCTACTGCCATCATGCATGCAAATAAGGGCGCCGGGAAGTGCTAGCCCACTCTAACTTAACGCTCTTCCCCGAAAGGTGACACACATTCTGAGGCCAATAGGCATATCTGCCAGCATCTGCTTAATGTGATGACTACTACATATACGTTCCTCCTGCCTATATAATATGATCATTGTTTTTGACTCAAATAGAATTTTCAAACGAAGGAGGCAAATGGGACATAGTCAGTGCTTACGATAATAAAACGTCTTGCGTACTGCAACAGAATAAAGGGCTAATAAAAATCTGATTTAGGAATTGCTAATGTATAAGCAAATGACTTGGTTATTGCATATTTACATACTACTACTCGGATATGATACTCACTCTAAATTATCTCCCATTTCAAGTACAATATACAGCTGCAGTGCATTCTCTCTCCATAACGAATTACTGTAATCAGATTATAATAAGATGCATATTAAGATTGTTCTGCGGAAATTGCAAATATGTGTCCGCCATTGCTATACGTAATTGCAGAAGGTATTAAAGGTCAGAAGGATGCCCAATAAAAGAATACCTACCTAGATTTTTATCTCGTACCTTCACGAATAATTCCCGCTTTTCCAAATGCAATAACGGTTGTGGGACAACCATTATTTCTAAAAAACTTTTATAACTAGGAAAAAATGCTTAATAAATGAATAATAGGGTGCCCAGGCACTTCTCCATTTTAAGTAGACCGCTAATCTCAATATTCGCTGTGAAAAACTTATTAAAACACAGTTGGCATTAAGAAAGAAAATTGTTTTCCCTGTGCTGTAAATTGATAAATTATACTATAACCAGAAGAATTCATATTTCATTTACAATGTGAATGCTGAATATATAACTGCAATCCTCATCCTCAAGACTGTGCTAAAGCTTAGCTGTATTCTGATGAGGATGAGAAAGTAAAGAATTTATACGCTTATTGTTTAGAGGATGAATGTAGGCTATGATCAGTCTAAGAAAGAGGAGAATGAAAATGTCGTTAGAGAATGTTGTGGGAATAAAAGTAGCTCTTGCTCTTCGCTGAGTTTAATGCTCTAGTTTAATATGACATTACAAGATTTTTAGCGACTGTAAATATGAGTAGGAGAAAGTTTGGTTGAATAATTGTTCATAGAAATTAGGGTAGGTATGCATAAATGGATGGAGTAAGCTGAAATGTAGCCTAGAGCTGGGCTTGATGCTAAATTTAGCGTCTGTAAAAGTATAGAGTGATATTGTAATATGTTTACCCTGAGGTGAAAAATGTTAACAAAGGCTGTCGTAAAAGTTGTTCAAATGACAAGTTATTTACATGCGGAATTAAAAGGGAGATATAGTCTAAGTCTTGAAGCTTAGTTATCATTAGTTGGTTGAAGAAATGAGTGCGTCTTGGAATTAGATGTCTCTTTTGCCCAGTTTGCACTTTCTATCCCTCCTTAACTCTTGTTATCTTGTCTGAGTTTGACGTAGAGCCTACACCACGAACCAAGTATATTATTAGTAGTCTAATGCTCTGTCAAACCAACAACAAAGTTTTGCTAAGTCTTCTTTATTTAGCTAGGTGCATGGCTAAGTAAGTAGTCTCCTTCTCAGATATAAGGGATCCTAGCTCGGAAAAAGTTTGAAAGATTTTGATAAAAAGGAGAATCTGTGGGTTTGAGTTGAGGAAAGTTGAAAGACGCACCCGTTAGCTTTGGTAGACAGACATGAAAGTGGGAGCGACAGGGACGAGCTCTGGCAGTGCCATGCCCATGCCAGGCAGTGACTATTATATTTTTTCTCTGAAATTGACCTGCTTATATCAAATATTCTTTAGACTACGTTGTGTGAGTGTGGCCCGAATTGTGCTGATAATACGATTTGAGTGGCAAAGAGTGAGCCGCTGGTTGTAAATCAATTGTAGGACATAATTAAGATTGAGAGTGTAGACAAAATGGGGCTATAGTCTCGAAAAGAATGATTCCTGCACTAGGCACATAATTTTTCAGTGTCGTGTGTGTTTAAAGGGATGTGAAGGCTCCTGATGTTATAAGGACTAGGCTCTTGTCAGCATTATTTAAATGTGAAGAAAGACAATGAAGAGGAGCCAAGGCAAGGCAGCCAACTAACCATAACCACCTGACTGGAAAAGTTTGAAATTAGTGAATGAAGGGAAGTAGCTGTAGTAAGGACACGGCGCAGTCAGGACCTAGTAAAAGTTTCAGCCTTATTACTGTGTGGAAGAGAAGAATGTATGGGCCTCTTTGAAACTCAGTAAAGTTCGAGCCAAGACTATGTATTTGTGTATTAGTCAAGTGTGGAACTAATGTATGTAAGTTGGAATTTCAAATTCCAAATGCCTCCGGAGTAAAGTAAAGACGCGCATCTGAATTTAGATGAAATAATATATCTTACACTGAACGGGGAACTCCAACTCACTCTGCTTATATCTATCTCCTTCTTCTACTTACTATCATCTCTATATATAGGTACACATATAGACACACCATTGCGGATGTACATCGAGAAATAGAATAACTACAAAGGTCTCTATGGCTAAGGAAAGGATGTTAAAGACCAGTACATCTGCCAAGAGTAATACAGAACAGAATACTACATTAAATACATTGGAAAAATAATGCGAGTTCAAACAAACTCCTTCACAGAGTTGGCATACCATATATAATACTTTTCCCCAGAATTTCTAATGCACTTACCATTAGCTACAACCTCAACAGCACTACTTACTATAAGGCACATACACCATAAATCCTCCAATACGTTCACTTCACTGCCCATCCTGACAAATACAACTATAAATACATTTAAATAATTTTCTATCTAGTAATGTAATTTTCTACAGTAAGTAGATGCTAGCATTTTATTTTTTAGCTCCTTTTTCTAACAATTCTCAGCAGCTATATTCATCTTTCTATAGCCCTCTTTGTTATACAAGCAGTTTGGGAGCCGCAAGAGATTTATCCGCCCATATAGGTAGTTCCAAATAATCCATGTCTGTCGCATTTATTACACAAGCCTAAAATTACACCGGTGATCAGAATGGTTAGGGATTGCCTATGCAGGAAGTTTTTATCCTAACTAACATTAAGAAATCAATCAAACCGCTCCGAAATTGTTTCAGAAAATAAAATAAATCGTCAGCAATATTAGTGAACCATTGGCAAAATCATAACTCGTTATCAGAAAACAATTTTGTAAACCACAACTTCTTTTCCATTGGTAGCTTTATTTTGAACTTTTCTCTTTCTTTCTCTGGTCACCTTTAAGCATAATTACGTTGATAATACTTTTCAAGTCATATTACTTTTTATCATTGGGAAATGTATCCAGTTACTTAAATGAGTTTATATACTTTGAGAAATATTCACGTGTTTCCATATGTAAATTATAAAAAATGGGACATTTACCAAAATATTTTGAACAGGTACCTGGAATATTCACAATCAAATGTTTACAACTGCGGGTAGTGACACTTTACAATCAGATTGTGAAATTTTACAACTACATGGTGCAGTTTTACAACTAGTGCATGTGGTCGACGTAGATTGTAAATTTGCACTCTATATTATTTTTTTCGTCTTTTTGATGAGGCATATTACTATTATTGTCATTTATTATGCTTGTTCACACAAATATACTACGTATGCCCAAGGTTACTTTTTGAAAATGGAGGTCATAAGATGCTATATAAATGCCGACGTAATAAATGGAAAATATATGTGAACTTGTCACTTACATAAACTTCTGTATTAACTTCCGACTAAATCATTTCAATTCTGAAAAGCTGCATCAATCATTGCAAAAGGCTTCAAGCATTATAATAGTCACGGAAATAACGCGTTAATTTATATCCATGCTATAATAATATTCATGCATATTTATACTTTCTATAGCTCAAATCATTTATTGACTTTGGCTTTCAGGTGACGTTTCCAAATTATGGAAAATCGGAATCCGCCCAGGTAAAGCATATTAATCCTATTACATGTTTTACCATAAAACTTAGTATGTAGCAAATTACCCATTTAACTTTAAGGATAGGTTATAACTTTGCAAAATCCTTATTCAAGCAAAACGGCTTAGAGTAGAGCAATGAGATACATACATTGTACTGCCTTATTAAACATATTTAATGTAGCTATTAGTATTTGGCATATCGTAGTCATTAACACAAATAATAAATATGAAAGCAATAGCAATTATTTCGTTACATGCTCCGTGGTAAACCATGTCACTTATATCAACTTTCAGTCGCAGCCGAAAATCAAATCTGCGATGTAATAATACGGCTTTGTGCCCTCATATATGTATCGCCCTGACCCTAAGAATGCAATTTGAAAAGTGTAATAGTTGAGAAATATTCTCTATGTTTTTTGAAACTTCAAACCAGTTTCTTTTGTAAAATTTAATTTTAATTAGCTTGAAAGTTGTCTAGATTTATAACTAACTCAAATATTCAGCATAGAAAAATGGATTTTTAACTTGAAAAGTGAAAGGAGACAAACGATTGCTTTTTCTTTACTCTTTCAATGTGAATTTGAAACCTGGGAACCCAATTTCCTGAAGGTCAAAGTCAATGACGACTTTTCTAAATGAATTTTCTGACTGAAAATGTTTTTCCGCTGCAAAGGTTTCTAAAAGAGCATGTATAAATGAGTTGTTGTTAAAGTTGCTTGTTGTTTGTATTAGATGCAAACAAAAAGTTTGTCAATAAAATAATATTATAAATGCAACATAGCTAAAATATTTATCAAAGCTTATGTTTGGCATAGAAAGGTCTGTTATTTAGCAATTGAAAGATTTGAAATTATAAGAAAAGAAAGTGGTCCAGTAACAGAAGCTGAAGTGTTGCATTTTAAGGGTAAACTTTCTTTTGGAACTAACCCAGAGAATGTGAAAGGCCGAGAGAAGCCTTTGTATTCAATGTGGAAATACTTTTAGTTGGGAAATAAAATTTTTATTTTGGTGTAATGTACATAAGTGAAGCACCTAAAGAATGGAAATAAAAGCAGAGTCATGAAATGAAGAATAAGTACAGGGGATGTACCTATAGAGAGTATTGTTTGTGGACGTATAATATTCAGGGTCGACCGAGTGAAAGGAGCTAAAGAATTCCTATTAATATATTTTCTTTGGTTGGAGGATAGCAGACGGTGGTTTGGAGCTGGGAAGAGCATCCACGAGTCTATGAAGGAAAGTCAGGGAAAGTCTTGGGATCTTCGTTCGTGTTTCGTTGTTGGTTTTGTTTAGCTGGCTGTCGCGGGTGAGTAGACGGGGAAGACTGAAGACGTTTCGTTGTGCGGACAATGAGTGCTGAGTCCTATCTGCTGAATGTATGTATCTGCAATCTGTAGAGGGAATGTGGCGGGAGTGCTCAGTGTGGATATAGTCGGTGAGAGAGTGAGAAAAGTTACTGCTGCTGGTTGGAGTTGACGGAGTCGTGGAAACTTTTATAAGTGCAGAACAGGACATCAGCATTCGTCGCTCGTTTGATAAAAGATGAACATAGGCTCCTGTCAAAATCCCTCATCCTCCTATTTTCCCCAGCTCCCTTCATCTCCTATCCTCTCCTCCGTGTCTCTGTGGCGTTGCTAATGCCTAGCTGAGCTGCACTGAACCATCTCATCTTCACATGCTTAGTCGACTTGCTAAAAGCCATTTTTCCTCCGACTCTAAACTGGAAAATGCATAAAACTTTCCCGCCCGTCGACTCCAAGTGTGACACTCGAAACATTTTTATCCTTTTATTTGGGTCGCCTAGCCATCATCCCGTGAACCAACAAACCTTCCTTGTCTTGTCTTTCCCAACCGCTCTAACCGAACCAACAAAGTCACA
This sequence comes from Tomocerus minor, assembly GCA_009936455.2. Taxonomy (NCBI): domain Eukaryota; kingdom Metazoa; phylum Arthropoda; class Collembola; order Entomobryomorpha; family Tomoceridae; genus Tomocerus; species Tomocerus minor. The sequence goes on from JAAAYG020005781.1 coordinate 9,343, forward strand.
TTTAATGTTCTCCTTGCTCCTCCTTCCGATTCCCTAACTCCGGTTTCCGATACGACTACACCCTAAATCCAAACACAAAATTCCTCAAAACCTTTAAAACCCACTCTTTCATTTCCCATATGTATTTACACACGTTAGCTATTACAGCCAGGCTCACACTCTGCCAACATTGTCTTATATTATAGCTTGTCCTGTATATGTACACCTATGCTCTGTGGCACAGGTACTTCCCATCCCATACTTTCCCCAATTCCGACCTTCTCTCCAAATTCCACCAATATTTTTATGTGCAAACATCCACTATTCATTGGTTTAAATCTAGACACAGAAATATCTCTTACTTCACAGATGCAACGCTTTATTGATAACACAATGCCCGAAATGCTGATCCTATTTCATGTCGCTCATGTGCAAACTAAAGCTCTAAAATGCATACTCTCTATATCAGGGGATACCAAAAGCCCTTATATCTCACTCATCAGCTATATCAAGACCGAGACAATGACGCTGTACGAATATATGAATTTTTAACCAAAACCAAATTTATACAGCAAAATCAATAAGAGAAGAAAGTCTGAAGCACTTGAGACAAAAAATAGATTTTCCTGAGAAAAGTTAAAAATTCAGATGTATACTATCATAAAATCACCATTTGTATACCTAATCTTCTTCGTTCTACTTCTTTCTTCTAAAAATGAGACTCCCTTGTTACTTTTGAGGTCAAGTTGGGCCAGTGTTTTATCTACCAGTACATTCTAAGCTACTTCAATATTTATGAAATATAATTTAAAGGGGAAATGCTTCCACTGGTTACGTTTGCGGCCTGTATGTAAATAGCCGTGTTAATGGGTCCACGCAGCGAATACAATAAAAGGTTTTGGAAGCACCCATAAATAGCCCATTTGTATGCAAATGATAAAATGATATATGCCTGTTTACGCATTGTATTAAGTACATTGAGTTTATTACACTGAGCATCAGCGTTCGTTGCAAATCATTTGGGCTACGCAAATCTCACAAGTCGTCAGCAGTTCATAGGTCATTGTCACAGGGTGCATTAATAATAACAATGCAGTGACAATGTACATAAGTTAAGCACGTTCATGACTTTAGTTCAGTAGTATAAATGTTAGAAATGTAGATATTCATCAAAACACTGAGGATGCATCCCTTCACCAAAATGATTTCATAAATTATTTACAAAGTGACACTATTGAGAAAATTTTCATTGGAAGGTTTGTAGCATTACTATACAGGGCGTTGCGCAAAGGAAATCTCAGAATAAATGTCATTTTTAGTGTGCAAAAGCATTGAGTTAAGCATAAGATATAGTGTCAGCCGTGGTTACGCCCTCTGGGTATGTTTAGAAAAAGTTATTTTCCGTGGCGGACATCAGTGACACAAATGCAAGTGTTTAAGCAGTAAAGTTAGAAGTGATTTAAAAAGGACCCAGTACATGCAGCCTGGATGCAGTGATGCATTTCTGTGTTCATAGATATGATACATCTGGTGTAGTTAAGAGAATGTTAGGAGGGAGAATGGAAGGAGGGAAGATAGGAAAGTCGTCGAAGAAGGACTTTAGGAAATGTAGCTCGGATCTCTCGGTATGTAAGTGGCGTTTGTTCCCAGATTTTTCAGGCAGTGAAATCTAGAACAAGTTGCAGAGCCAGTAGAATATTTTTTCGGGAAGAAGTCACTTAAGGGCTATTTTGTTCTAGGAAAGCTCTTCAGTCAGCTTCTCTCCAAGGAGTTCTTTATCCCTCAGATTCTATTGTTATAGACGATGTAGACGACATACAAAAAATTGAAATAGGGGCACGAGAAATGTAGGAGAACAGAATCAAAGTGAACAAAGCATGGCATGGCTACTGCCTCTGTGTGTGCTCCAAGGATTTCTATATCTATAAATGTGTTTGCTCGCATCTAACAGCGGGTCTCCGTCTTTCTGTACCTATAGAACCGGGCGAGAGCCTGTACGGAGTTCTTCACTCACTCCGGTTGTAAACAGAGATAACAGAGCTAAACAGAATGAAAAGTCTACAAAACAGAAAATTTATCACATTTAATCCATGGCGAGAGACGGACAGTCAGAACGAACCAGCCATCGCGGGGACCCTCCTAGAATCTCGAAAACTTTCCCGCCCGCTAACCCTTTCAACTTAGTTTGAGGAGCAGTTTATTTTTTACAGAGCTTTACAGACTGCTAAAAACTAGCAACATACTCCATTGTACTGCTCCTCTTTTCAAAGCCTCCCTGTGTAAAATTCCGAGTGAAAGGACGACAAAGCTAGCACACTCAAAGCATTACATATTTATTTCTCTCCTTCTAACTCAAACATTCCGCTGCAAGATATTCAAAAATTCATTATTCTATTAAAAGCAGCCCTACTTATAGCAATGTTATCATAATACAATTCCAGACTACACTGTACACCTAACCACTTTTAATTCCCCATTCCCTACGAGCAACAATATTATAAATTATTATGTCCTGCCTGACTAATCCCATTGCATAGCAGGAATATCCTTTCTCCATGTAGTGAAAGGCAACTTCGACAAGAATCACTGCCCTGTATACATCAGGTAGGTGGTCTGAGAAAGATTTAGTCTATGCCATTGAGAATAGAAATTATTTAGCTTAATAAACTAAAGGAATACTACGAAGTCACCTATAGAATCAATTTGGACTCTGTCTACTCCGCCCACTGAGTTCATTCAACCATAAAACATCTACCTATCCATTGCAGACTACATGAGCTAATATAAAAATTAGGATTTAGCCAAAGTCTGAAAACTTTCTCCTTGTCAAAGGCTAAGAATAATTAGTTTGAGACGCATCATTCGTTTTCAGACTTTTGTTTCCCTTTAATTTTGACTGGAATGGTCAAGTATGGCCATTCCCCAGGGTGGGCATGCATGTAAATGTACGTGGCTACCATAAGTCATAATTGATGAGAAGGTAGAGATAAATGGTGGACAATGGACATGTCAATAACATGGTCGATGGTTATAAGGTTGGTGTTGTTGGCACTAGCAATGACAATATTTAAGGTAGTGGCAGACAAAGACATAGAAAGCGCAATGTAATGCAATAGGAATGGCAGACACTATTAACTTCATTACTTGTCAGTTGATATTCATTCAAATGATTGGAGCCGAATGTTTTTGCTCCTACCGACTGCTGTGTTTTACTTGTGTGTGCATTGATCCATCTAGAAAACACATTACAGGAGCAGTGGATGCTTTCTTTTATTTGACTTTTTACGCTTTGCTTCTTGACTTGGTCCATGCATCCATCCGAGAGAAAATGCGTCATGTCCTGTCTGGTTTGTCGTCTACTCAGCCATCTCTACTCATCTTTACTTTCGGCAGTCTCTACTTTTGTTAGTCGCTCGAGTTTCACTCTAAGCACTTTAAATCAATAATATAGGTGCTTCTAATACAATATTGCTCAACTGTGCCACGACTATAGAACGACCCGGCTCTATTACACAAATCCTGAGTAGGTAAACTTTATTATAAGCCTCTCCACCATATAAAGAGGATGCTTTCTAATGGGGAAAGTACAGTAATAGAATCGTCCTGATGTTTGCCATGTAGATTGCGAGGACTAGTGTGCATTTTATTAGCATTTCTACCATTTAAGTAAGCAATGAAATATTTAGGCCTGTTGGCTGCTTATTTTTGCTTGGCCCCTGCTCGTCCTGAGTGATGCAGTATAAATAGAGCTAAGTATATTATTTCCTATAAAAAGGGAAAATGAAGAGGATCGGAACTGCAGACATTAAACGGCATTATACTAATAGCTAATGTATCTATATGTATATATGTATGTAGGTACGACTGTGTTTTATTCCATATAGTCTTTGTGGATGGCAGAAGGCTGTGTACTGAAGAGACGTCGGCTGCTCCCTATCTTTATATATAGTAAGCATCAATATTCAACGACAATTGTCAATATAGGTAATAATATATAGGAGTGAGTGGTGGGACTGAACTGTGAAGTAGACAATATTGAGTTAGTTAGTGGAGTATATGTAACTCTGAAGACTAAAATTTAATGTAATGTACTATAAAAGCTTAAAGTGAAAGAGTTAGTTGATGTGATGTGGAGTTGAGAGCTATTTATGAAGACTCATGCAGCAAATAGCATCACCAATAACTGAGCTTAAGGAATGTACACTACTTTAGCCTTTTACCTATCTACTTTTACGGTGGAGCTGCAGAGCACAACAGAAAGAAGCCGGGCCAACCCATTACAATTTCTATTGCTCCGATTCCAAACTTTGTATTTCGATTTTTATTTCAATTGCTTTTAGTACTGTTGCTTGCTCTGCTTTACTTATCTAACATTTAGTGACTGATACTGATATCAATCCCTACATCTCTATGTCTGCGAGTGAGTAGGCTTTAGTTACGCATATATAGACACTGTGTATGTACTGTGAGACGTTATTTTTCTACTAAAACATGTTTATACTTGGGAAAGTATGCACTTGAGTAGTCATTTCCCTTATTGCTACTATACACGTGTATCTTACTTACTGTAGAAAATATTATAGCTCCCTCAAGTACACAACCATTTCACTTGTGCTACACTGCACAAATACATACATTCTAATAGTGAGTGGGAGGGGGGCTAACAAAAAATATTTTCTCCAATTTAATAATACAGACCTAAATATATCAGCAATATACAAAAGAATTTTTTCTACACAAATATCAGTAATATCAACATGAGTACAATAGCTCAGCCAAATGTTTGTACTTATGTACAACATATTTTCGATTGTCCGAAATCTGGAAAATGTACTTTCAAAAACACTGGACGACCTTTTCAATATAACAAATATATTATACTCATCCAACGTTTTCAAACTGAAATGCATTGACTTTGAAGAATTAATGGAATTCAATATTTCAACGGAGATTTTTTAACCTTCAGTTTCTTATATATTTTATTTATTTGCTTTGGACGACTTTTTAAATGCTGTTTTGTTTCATGCAATTGGAAAAAAATGTGATATTTTCAAATCAGAATTGCTGTAGTCAAATATTTTACATTGTAGGAAGTTATGAAAATAGTCTATGCTGTCTAAATTATCTGCTTATCCGCAATCAATTACAAAACCCAATTATTACGTAGGATAAGGCTTTGAGTGACAAAAGGCTTAGAAAGGAAAGAGATAAAGCAGTGAAATGGTGTGCTTGAAAAACACGAAAGGTGATGGGACGAAAGACAATTATCTTATTCCTTTACCCCTGAATTAATTAAATTTCAATGGCATTAATGGAATAGATGGCAGTGATAATAGAGGACAAATGAAATTTTTATATTGCAATGAAATAGTAGGAGAAGGTATTCCATTTATCAAGATTTTCTAGCCAGGGGAAGGCCAGATTCTGGAAGAAGAAAACAAATTCGATTCCACATGTAGCGGTTGAGTGAGCTAACTTAAGTAAGTGAGGGAAGTAGAAAAGAAAGCTGAATGACATGAAATCCACTACAACTACAATGTATAAAGAACAAAAGCTTTCTTCAATTTTCTCCCCTCACGCTTTCTCTTTCTCTCTTTGTGTTCATTTTCGTCGCTTTTCGTTGGTCGTTAGGTAGCCCCTTTTAACGCTACGTTAGGTTTTTCAATTTCACGTTTATACCAAGAAATATGTGGAAAAGTTGTGAAGTTTAGTCTGCGAACATATTAGGACAAGTTGTTTGCTTTCACGGAAGGTTTATGCCAGGAGGTGAGAGGAGTTTTAGTCACAACTTAAATGGAATGATGTTCGATAATGGCTTGTCGGATGCTCATCTAACAGAGGCTAGAACTATTAAACTACCTCACAAAGACTTGCAATTCTAAAAAGGAGTGCGAACTACATTTCTGTACGCCTGTTTTGAGTGGAAATAATTCTATACACAACTATCCTCTTTTTATAATCTTTTACGTCAAATTCCAAATGGTTTTTAACATTTCCTTTTAGTTTGTGGTAATTAAATTTAGAGTTTATATTGTCTATAGCTACAACGACAATTTTCTAAGGCTACATCCTTTTTAATACTTGATTCTGAGAATGGTGATAATGGACTTAGCTATTTAAATAAATTGAATAGGGAATGCAGAAGGAGATTTGTGTTTATTAATGCATGTAGCATTTTGGGGAAGACAAAGAAATTTCCCTTTTCTTTTAATAACATTTGCACAGCAGGGCAATGCAAATAAGGACATGACACAAGATTGAAGGATTGACTACTCTTTCCTAAAAGACTGCCTTTCAAAGGCAAGGAGAAACAAGTGGAAAATTGTCTTTGACGTGAAATTTTTGTGCGCTGGTCTAAAGTACCTAAGAGCCGCGTTCTAATCAGTTCTGTTTGAGATATAATATTTTATAGAGACTTTGTATAATCCATAAGAGGGCATGGCATAAATAAATGCGCCTCTTGAAAATTAGAGAGTAGGGCAGGATAATATTGTAAATGCAAATGTAGTTATGTAGAGTATAGCCAGTTTTGATTAGAAAATTAGGAGGCTACAATAATAGTGTTATATATTGCTGCATATAGTGCAATTAAGTGTCTTCCATCCCAGGCCTTCCCCTATTTTCCTTTTCCGTGGGAACGGAGCACGTTGCAAACTAACCAAAATGGTAAGTCCTTCAAATGAGCTTTACGCCACGCCATGAAAGGAGGAAGGGAATTCATTCTTGCGTCAACCAAATCTTTGATACACTAGACTAGGTTAACAAACTTCGATGATAACTTTGAGTGCATTTAATTTAACTCCATAGATTTCATAATAATATCTATCCAGCTAATCCAAAAGAGAAAGCAAGGCCAAGGGAGGCAAAATCTCTGGACAAAAATGCTATAGCATCCGAACTTTCTCGTCTCGTCGGTTCAACCGTTTTGATAAACTCAAAGCACATCAAGTGAAATGCATGTTTGGCAGTACGGGGAATCTACAGATATTCTCTGCATCTCAGCTCCAATAAGGTGTAGCGTAGGTTAGTGAAAGTTGTTATGGAAGAGGAGAATGAAGCTCATCTCATCTTCATCTTGATTTGATCCCATCAAGACACAGAGTGAGAGATAAAAGAAAAAGAGGGGATCTCCGTCCGGACTAAAGTGGTTCTATAAGTGTCGTATCTCATTTTCTCTTCCCTTGACTCACTTCCACTCTCTACACTCATAATAGTATACATCCTCCTTAATGAAAACAAGATATTCCGACCCTTTCTCCTTATTATGCTTTCTCTTTAGATTCCCTCTATCTATTTCCTTGTACTAACTTATGGCAACTATTTTTATTGTATTATCTACATTTACAAACATAAGCAAAGGAAATGTCACAACCAAATGACGGGCTTAGTTCTAAGTAAACTATTCCAGAACTCTAAATAAAATTCTAATAAAAGTATTTACTTCCACGCTCACTTGATTGCTTCACGTATAAAATCCAACATTTTCTTGTTAGCTAACAAGATTATAGGATCATATTTATTAGATGTAGCGATATTTCTTCTATCAACGCACCGCGTCTACAGAAAATGCCTGATGAAAAAGTTTTCGTAATATGCAAACCTGTGGATGGCCATGAAACGAGCAGCACGGACTATCTACTTCAACGCTCGACAAAATAATTGGAAAATTAAAGAACCCATAGCAATTTAAACGAACACCGTCCTCAAATTTATTCCTCTGACGATCAGAGGAAAAGAGAAAAGCACAGTCATGACATTTCATGACATCTCAAATTTTTATACAGAAATGAAATATAGAATTACATATTCATATAGCAAGCAACTGCCACTGCTTCATTCGCCTTCACCCGCTCTCTCTGCCATTACGTTCCTGCCACTTTGTAATTACGACGGATCAAAATTCTATCTTTATCTCCTCATATTTCAATCAAAATCCTTGTCTGAGTTCCTGCAGACACTTTTCATTTCCTTTATAGCAGCCTTTCCTTATGCCTCCATAATACAACCAACATTTTATATACTATTAACTCTCTCTTTATCAACGCCTGACATAAAGGCTCATAGTCTCTTGAAAAATTCCTATTAAAATTATTTTGATGGGTAGACGATGTGCAGTGCAGCTACGCCCCATTTTCCTGAACTAACAAGATAGGCTAAAATAACAGTCATCATGTCAGAAATGATCCTTACTATCAAAGAATAATATATTAGATAAAATTACATGTTATCAGATAATAATGAGCTTAATAAGAAAAATTAAAACTTTGCATGCATAATAAAAGGTTGAATTTATTTCCCATAAACCCTCCTTTCACTATCTTGTTAACGACTGACTTTTTTCGTTAATGAGAGGGAATTAATTGTTTGTAGTTATCACAAAAGGGTAAGTGAAGGGATAATTAGCCCATATTGTTCAGACAAGACTCTTTCATTAGCCCTTCCAATAGTTAATATGATTTTATTGTCTGAAAGCTCCAGACTGTAACGAAATTTCAACTAAATAATTTCTGCACGTGTCCTAAATGTAAAGACAGACTCAAAGTGACTAAATGTCTTTTATAAAATTAATACAATACTTTGCCCTACTACAAATATGGAAAACTTTTCTTTTATATTACACGAAATGCACTTTTTCGAAACTTTATGGCGCTTATCTTTGTAGGAACTTTAACAGCATTCATTTATACGGTAAAAAGGCGTGCATCCACTAGATTTTCTATTGTAAGCATTTAAACTTTGTGATTAAATGATTCCCCAACCTCCAGTACCCTATTACACCCTTGTGGTTGATGTTGAATGTCAGTTGAAAACCTCCGCTCCGATAACAGTATTTTAACTGGCAGGCGGTAACGTTTTTTGTTTCTTTTTTCTCGTGATTATGATCAAAATTGAGACTAGTTGTTAAAATAACTAATGGGCTCCTATAAAGGCACTCAGGGCCCGGATTTCAGGCTTGTGTACTTAAGAAAGATAAAATCTGCAGTAAAGAACCTCCGTAATGGACATACCTATATGAAAGCTTAGCACAGAGGAATGTCAAAAAATACCGCCAATAAAATATTGACGGCTTTACTTTATGATCATCCGTGAGAGACATGTACAAGCCATTAAATAAATCTATCCTGTCGAGAAAAAGCACCTAAGCAGCCGAGGTAGTAGCCCCACATCCTCGACCTATAGAAGCACAAGTTAATATTGATATTGGTGTCACAATGTAAATTACCTATGCTAACAGCTCTTTCCACAAAATCTTTACACCATATTTCCTCTAAGAATTTTGCCAAAAAAATAGGTTTTGACATGAAATTCTTGATGTTCTACAATATTACTGCATCTTTTATAGAGTAGTTTCACTTCGACGTTGAATTCTACTCAAGCGTAATTCTACCTACTTTTTTAACATCACTACATTTCCAACTCAAGTTTTTTCTCAAAACTTAATGCTCATAAATATTTCCGCACTTGTACAAGGAAGTACTGTGACGATGAACATCTGAGTACCAAGTTTTTCTACATCTAACTATATGACGAGGGACAACATTACGTCCAGAATTATTCACCTACTACCGTACTACTACCAAAGTGCCTAATATGACTTTGCAATTCCCTACTGGAAAGCTGCATATTTAATACATTTCAAATTTACATTTTTCCAAAGAGAAATTCTATTGACATTACCTTTTAGAGTAATGCCAAATTTATACACTTAATTCCAGTTGTACAAATTTAGCAACTCTACCAACTAATTTCCCTTTGCTCAGAGCCAGTAATATATTATGCGAGTGTTTCTCAATTTTTATACGAAATTCGGAATTATAACACAGGGACTATACAGTCTGTTTAATCAAATCTACTTATATATTCTATGAGATATAAATTCATTTTAGCAATGCTTTAAACCTTCTAAATGTTTTGTTTACTTTATTCTTGAAATTTTTTAGAATTTCTTAAAAGCATGAATTGTAATAAACAGCTTGTTAAGAGAGTCTGGGAATCAGCCTAGATTAATGTGTCATGAAGTATTTGATCTCCTATTTTCACGAATTATTTAAGGTTTGGCAATGATTGTATACAAACAAAAGATAAAGTTCAAAGATAAATTCTGTTTTCGCCATTTCAAAGCAGAAAAGAAAATTGAAATAGATTTTAGTGAAGAAGACTGTAGGCGGCAAAACTGTGAGCATTAATTAACAATGCTTTCCATGCAGTAGATTTAGATTTACTGCAGTAGTGAAGTTGTCAAATCAAGTAATCTAAATAGGCGTGCATAAGAGAAAGGAAAATGCAATTTGTTTATAGTACAGAACTTATACGTATATGTATGAAGGAATATGGATTAGCGGCTCTGGCTCGGTTGCGGCAAGTCAACATAACTATACAGAGAGAGAGGAGTGGCGTAATATTATTAGAGTTCATATCAGTGCAGAGGCTGTTATAAGAGAAAATCGAATAAATAACTAGGGCCTAGCTCTGGGTCTCCTTTGCAAATCCCAATCCTTATTAAAGTTGTGATCAATAGTCGAAAAACAGATAAAGTTGAATTTTTTATCTGCTGAGTAAAATGAATCTGTTTTTATTTATAGAGCAATACGTATTACGTTTCCGTCACAATTTCGAAAAGGCTAGATACTTCTAGGGGCCACAATGTGTATAATGCGAGATTGAGTACGTTGGAAATAATGCATTGTAGAAAATTTCCATTCTTTTCTTACCGAGGAGTCTTTGTGAGAGGAGAAAGCAATTCTAGTAGTCACTCGCCTACTCACGCCGTAGCCAAACGTCAAGCGAGCTAGGCTACGAACAACGAGGACTTCCCATATGTATGGAAAGTTATCGAGCGAGCTGGCGTATTCCGTTTCGATGAGTGAAAAGGAAATAAGAAGCCGCCTAGAATGTAGT